>BDJD01000206.1:14517-31567 GCA_002564525.1 Rosa multiflora
TATTTTGTGGTTTAGACAAAGACCAGTCGCCAACGATTAGCACATGAGATCATGAGTTCAGTAAGCATTCGACAGCATGAATATTGCATAGAATTATGAGGCAAATGGACCTTAATCTAGAAAGGTTCTATGTATACCTACCTGGGTTTCTTCCTTAATGTGAAAGCTACTTCACATATCGGAATTTGATGAAATAATGAACATACAAACAAAAAGAATCATGGTCAAAAGATAGTACAGTGCTATGAGGCTATGTGCAGCAGTTCAGCCTGTTTGGTAATCTGAGAGCACTACCGGGCTTTCAAATGAAAATAATAGTATAACCATATCTTTTGCTGCATATTTAAGTGAGTAACACTATTTAATCAAGTGAAAGAAATCAAGAAGGGCTACCTGGCTCTCAGATGAATAATTTTTAACTACATCTGAGGTGGATGCTTGGTCAGAAGTCCATGACTGGTTATCTGTTACAAAGCTTAAAGTACTAGAGGAGTGGCTCAATGCACGTCCAGCATCTGAGTTACTAGGATAAGAGTTCATAGTCATAGCATCCTTCTCCTCCCCAAGATCCAGAGACTGGTGTTTAGAATGAATGGTTTCATTTGACTTTGCTTTTGTATTCAGGAGATTTTGGTTCATACTTGAAAGAGCTTGAAATCTCTGCATCGGTAGGGAAGGAGAACGAAAATGAGAGTATGAACCAACAGATCCACGATCTGTGCCTAGTAGGAAAAAAAAAAAAACAGAATGCATGAGTTAATATTTTACATAAAAGCATCATTAACATGGTACATTATCATATCATTGCAAGGGTTGCAACTTATGACATGAATGGCCTCCATCCTCTATAGAATACATACACAGTCCACTACTATGTCAAATATCAAGATGGAACTAAACCTTATCCCATGTACATTACCTGTTTGTGAGCTGGACGCATTACTCGAAGAACTGCTGATAGAAGAAGTGTCACTGTTATCATCTCTGATGCTTCCAACAGACTGGGAATCAGATGGGCGTAGTGATGACAATTTTCCTTTTGAAACAGCATAGACTGTACAAAATCCTGGTGTGCAAGCTGAGATTTTTGGGGACAGTCCCTTTTGTTTCCTAAGAGTAGTACAGTGTCAACACCATCAATGGAAAATAACCAAAACCACAGACTACTCCACATTACATATACATAAAGACAGTATGATAGTGATATACCAAGTAAAATCAACCATATCTATTGGGACTAAAGCAACAGGAAGAAAAGTTGGATAGACACCTTGTAAACAAGCCACGAGATGGGGCACCTATGACAAGATTGCTTATAGCAGACTTAGAAACCTCCTCTGCTATTGCATTTGCCACATTATCTGACTCAATGACTACAACATCAACTTGCACCTACATTCAAAATAAAGCTGATTACGCTCTCGTTTCCTGGATTTCTTTATATCAAATTTCAACAACCAAGAAAGTCATACCTTCTTAAGAGTACACATTTTCTTGTATGGAAGAAGCAGCTCACTTGTCTGCCACTCCATGTCCTTTCTATATGCAGCTACTACATCTTCTCGTACTTCTGAAATAGGAATCAGATTCCCCACTATAATCACAAAATGAAGAAGGTACAAATCAGTCAAGTTCAGTTTTTATTTAGTATACATGTTTAAAAGGGAAAAAGGTACACAGCTTGGCTCCAACATAGTTGTAGAAGCATAAGCTTACTTGGTGTTGGAATTCCAGTTATTCTTGCTCGGACATGTATCAACTTGAAAAAGAGGTTTCCTTCAGGAATAAACTTCTCCAGCGCCCACTTCACAATGTATTTGCTTTTTCTGTTGCCATTGATAGCAATGGCAACAATCGACAGAGGGGAATGTGTCTGCAATGTGAGATTGTCCTCTGCTTCAAGAATTTCACTTCGATCCATTTCTCTGCCACTTATATATCTGTTAAAATGAACCCCAAGGAAGCACAAGAGCACCATTAGTTATCGCAATGAACCAGATCAAAGAAAATAAATTAGCATTTAAAATGTAAATACATTTTTCTTCAACAGAAACAAGTGGAATATCTTCAATAGAGTAAAACATCTTTAATTTGAGCTCCTGATAATTCTTATTGTATCCATCATATGACTTTATGTAAATCTCTCTTGTTGTGAGATGAAGATAAGTCCGAGATGTAATTGCATTTGTAGAGCACTATACTGCTCAAACAGAATACAATACAACAGCAAAGCAAGTTCTTCAAGCCAGAAATTCATCAGCAGCTCTAAAGTTTCATAGTTGTGTGCACACAAAAACATACACAGACCCAGAAAGAGAACTTCATGGTTAACCCAAAAAAGAACTGAAACTTCATGGCACAATCCTGAAACTTACATCAATAACCAAAATTCTAAACATATGCTCACACAAACATATATATATATATATATATTTCTATGTATGCAATTGCACAAAATTCTTTCTTTTCTGTTCTTAAGGCTCTCAGAAGTTCAATGAACAACAAAATTCAAAAACCCAGAAAAGTTGCAGACATTGAAACTCCAAAGATGAAAAATACATACCAGTTGCTTAAGCTTCAAGACTTAAACTTTGAGCTTTCCTCGACTCCTCTTGAGAAAAGAACGGAAACCCTTCAATACCATTCTCTGCAAAACCTCTTTGAACATTCAACCACCAGTTTCAGAGTTGAAATACGTTTAGCTGGCATAAGAAGACGACGTGATATATAGCCCAACCCCACAGGGCTCGTTTTTGCCTCTCAAATTTTAAAGCCAACGTGAGGGATATCGATGCCTCACATGCCTGGAAGCTACGGCACTTTTAATATTGGTTTTTCTCCTGTGATACAAAAATGCAAACTTTGTCGTAAACTATGTTTAAAAGCAGCCATTTGGTCTGTGTCTGGTGTGACTTGTGAGTTTTGTGTTGTTTTCAGGGCCCAGAGGGGATGTCAGATGTGACTTGGTTTTGTATATTGAACCTAGTTGTGGAAAATTTAGTGCCAATAATTTGAACCAATTTTTTTAATTTTTAATTTGTAATTTTTAATTATTTGAATGAGGACCTACATAGTAAATTAGTATTCAGCTATTCATGGTAGGTAAAATGCTGAAATTCTTTCCAGATACATGTCACCATTTTATTACACTCTTCCTTTTCCTTGTTTGCTTCCTTTAACAGTCAATCTGAACCATAATTTAGCCTAATAAAAAACTAAGATGTAACAATTCTTCCGACGTGACCATCAAACTGTATGAAAATATAGTTTTACCGGAATTTAAACAAGGGGACATAGCATGTAACTAAAGTTAACATATAGTTAGTGTTGATCTATGTTGTGTTTTAATATCTTATCGAAAAACGTGATTTAACGATCATGAATAAATATTCTTCAATTTTTTCTTCACCACTAATTAAGCCATGCTGCAAGGAAGTTCCCTATCTGTAATGGGATACTTGGGAATCTACCATAAATATTCTCCAAATATCTTGTGTACTTCAATGAGAAAGATTTTCCAGTTGTCATTTGAAAAACTCTATTAAAGAGATAAATAGGATAAAAATGAATATGGAAATTTGGTTGGTTGCCTTGTTGACCCCTAAGATGAGAAACACGAGGGGATGGATTGAGACGAACAGTAACATTGCAAAGAAATTGACATCATTCGATTATAGTTGACAACTAATCTGGTGGCTAGTTCATAGAACTTGACTAGGAATCTGGACGACTTCCTCATAATTTTCATTCATAATAAGTTGATAACGTATTTGGTATAGCACTAAATAAATTAGAACATTCAATGAATACCAAGAATAATACTAGTGGTTGGCTCATTCTGATCCATGGTCTGCAAATTCCCCATCTCTTTCAAAATGTTTGATTACCAATTAGTTAACTATATAAAAATATCCGAGAACTTGACATTTCTAATGAGAAACATAAGCTCATAGTCATCTTCAGATTTATATTAAGAAGACATTCCATTTCAGTCAAAGGTTGGTATTATGAGCTTATTAAGATCTCTTAATGTCTTGATGTCCATAAATTTTAAAATTTTGACTTTTGAGATATTATAATTTTTAAACGTATATCTTTTAGCTTCTACGACAAGTACTGAAGTACATATCATTATTGAGGGTAGCGATTGAGGATAAATGCTACGAAAATTCTATCAAATTATACTAGTTACTACTAGTAGAATCAACTGAAAATTCATATCAAACCATGGAAACCGTCTACTATGTCGTACAATGTTGTAGGGCAAAACACTGCTCGTGGGCAACAACCAAGAAATGATGGATTTAATAGTCACATGTATATGTACATGATTCACATAGCTAAAAGATGATGTGAAGCCGTGAAGGGGTTGACATGGTAGCTCGAGTTGTTAAATGCACATAATAGTTGAAACGTATTTGTAATTCAACGTGTTCTATGGTGTGATGTGATGCAAGTTAGGGAGAGAGACAGGCACCATGTCCAGAGTCATACTTGTTCCAATCTCCCTATCAATCTTGTACCGGTTTTATAGTTCTAGAGTATTGAAAGTTTTATAGGTTAAAACATATTTCTAATTCAACGTGTTCTATCACTTCTATGTTGTGATGTAATGCAGGTTAGGGAAAGAGACAAGCACCATGTCCAGACTCATGCTTTTTCTTTCCAATTTCCCCTATCAATCTTGTACTGGTTCGATTAAGAGAGACATTACATACTTTAATTAGGTTTGTGAAAGTTTATAGTATTCCAGAGTAATGATATTCGGAAGATAGGAACCGTTAGATTAGACACTATTATTGTGAAAGTTTTATAGTATTTTAGAGTATTGAAATTCCAATCTTGATAACTATTTGATTATACACTGTTATTGTGAAATTTTCATAATATTTTACAATATTAAAATTTCAAAACTGTGAACCGATAGATTCTGCAGTACTATTTATAGTGTATCACACATAATAAATTAATCCCCCCACTTTCAGCTTAAGAGCAGAGCATTAAGGCTATGTTTGGTATGGCTGTTCTTTGAGAAAAAGCTGGCTTCTGCTTATTTCTGAGAATAAGTGGCTGAAAAGCAAAGATGCTGAGTGTTTGGTAAACTAGCTTTTTAGAAGTGCTGTCAGTGGCAAAAGCAGTGACAAAGTGTTTAGTAAACTAAACTGGCTTGTGCTTTTTATGTGTGGAATGACTAAATTGGACATTATAGATTATTTTGCATTAATTATTTAGTAAATGATTAATATTTGTATAAATTTCATTAGAGCAATCCTGGCCATCCATTTCCTCCACCATTTGATCAGGGTCGTCCATTGTTAATTGCAATAATCTATATATATATGAGCCTTGATCAATAGGAACACCAGAAGGATCGAGAGAGGGAGAGAACCAGAGTTGGCCCGAGACGCACCGCGACCCGGCTGGCTCTCCACCGTCAGGTCACCTCCGGCCGGCGCTCATACACCATCGTCTTCGTCTCGCTGTCGCCAGCAGCCCTCTGTCCTTAGATCGTCCATGCATTGAACGGAGATGGAGAATCGACGACGAGAAGCCCCGAACTTTCTCCAGCCACCACTGCAACTTCCGGCGACGGATTAAGCTGAATTTGGTATGGAAACCCATCTCCTCGTCATGCTTAACACCCCAGTATGATTAGTTTTCCGATTTAATCAACTTTTGACGAATTTGTTTCTGGGTTGCTTCTGCCTCCATCACTGTTCCTCGACGCCGGGAGCTTTCCGAGCTCCTCCCGGCTTCAGTGATGTTATTTGAGGGAGATCGTATGGGATGCGTTCTGTGATGTTATTTGAGGGAGATCGTATGGGATGCGTTCTGTGATGTTATTTGAGGGAGATCGTATGGGATGCGTTCTGTGATGTTATTTGAGGGAGATGGGATCGAGCAGAGGGAGATGGGAGATGGGAGATGGGAGAGAGCAGAGGGAGATGGGAGGTGGGATCGAGAGACTGATAGGGTGGGTGGCAGATGGCTGTAATTGTTTCAGCCAACGGAGGATACAAAACGGGATTTTGAAAAATTCATTAATGAACAGAGTCACCGCTACAGTAGCTAGCGCGCTTCTGGCTTTTAAAAGCTGGGGGGAGCCAGCTGGGGCAGCTTTTTTAAAAGCCTGAGAATAAGCTCGCTTACCAAACGCATGATGCTCTTGTGCTTATAAGCAGGGGAGCAAAAAAGCCCCCCCAAACATAGCCTAAGCAGTCTTTAAGTTTGTTGGACTGCTCAAGTTAGTGAATGGAAGAATGGTGACTTCATGGTCTAAACAGTAGGGTGACCTGGTCTCATATACCAACTCAGACACTTTCTTTGAAGTTTCCACGCACCAACTTTCAATTCAACCCTTTCTCTCATTCGCATATAATTTTGATTCTGTCCTTTTGCTTGTTGTTTCTACTACTCTTAGTTCTTGATCTTGACATCTTGCATCTTGCCACATGGGAAAGGCAAGATGCAAAGTCCAAAGTCCAGTATTTGTTATACAGATATATATAGTCCATGCCTCCATGGACCTTAACTGCTTGAATTGGTTCTATGAAGCCTTACAGCTCCCAAACTCGACAAATGTATATAAAGATAGAAGAACCCCATGAGTATTTCAAATGCTTTTTGACGAGTCATACCCGATTGGGATTGCTTCGCTTTAAAAAAAATTAGTTTTTGTTCAAAATTTTAGATTTTGAATGTGTTTGATAAATAAATAAAAAACAGCTTTAATTGAAAGTTACAGGTCATTGGCAGCAGATTTTAGAAGTAGACCAGAGGTTGCTTTTAGAAGCTACTGTGGATAAAAACAAGTTGTTTTATGTACTGACAGCACTTTAAAAAAATATTATTTACCAAACACAAAACTGTTTTAATTCACAGCTGATTATTCTCACAACACAGCAGCATCAGTTTTATTTAAAAGTCACAGCAATCCTAAAATAACCCTATGACCTCACCTTTCAATAAAATTAGAATTTTGCTAGGGGTCGGAATATGATATGGCTTTGTGCGAAATTGCCCACATTTTTTTTTGGTAATTTTAACTAATGCATGTGGTTATATAACATGCCTTTAACCACGGATGGTAATTCCACTAACGCATGTCTGTTAGTATGAAGGCCATCATTCAATAGACCTGATACGTAGTGATTAGGAATCGTACATAAGCTAGCTACAAGGCTAACTAACTACGATCGAGTCGGTGGCTTCTTCCCCGAAAAGCAACTCCATCACCCTGATTAGGCTGCTGGCCGGTGTTTGTTTGTGGTTGCTCCGGAGTGGGTGTTCTTCGAGTATTTCCGTTGAGTCGGAAGCTTCTACCTTGGAATGCAACTCCGGCGTATGGACTGCTCTGCACTGGAGCATTCACTTGGGTTCCCTCACCCCAGTAGGCTACTACTCTGTGCCTGGAAGCATTCATCAATTAAGGAAAATGTCTCATAATATTCTTCAATACTAGCTCATGCACTGAGGTCCATTACTAATTAAATGTCACCAAATTTGCTTGTCAAAAGTGCTAGTTAAGTTCGATCAATGTCATAGAGTCCAGTGAATGAAATTTGAAAGATAAAATAGAAATGACTTTATTAAGAAAAGGATACACCCATAAAGGAGTCTTGAGCGTGAATTTTCCACCAGCAGCAAGAGGATGAAGCACTGTTAGAAAGTAGTAGAGATGTCCTGCAACTATCCCTAACATGTCTGGCTTCAAAGGGTTTCCCACCAACAAATCGAAAGCCAACATTACGTACGGAAGATAAAACCCCTATAACGTCCACAAGATCAAGACCGGCAAAATGAGTGCACATAATGAGTTTCAGAAAGTGTCAATTAAGAAATATTGCTGCAATTGCGTAGCTCTTACATAGTAATTGAGGCAAAGATAATAGATGATGTATGTTTACCTTCAAAGAAACAAGGCCATATACGCTAATACGTGCATTTGGGAACTCACGAGACCAAACATAGACGATCATGAAAACAAGAGAAGACCCCATAAACGGAGACAGCAAAAATGGAACAAAAGACATCACCTAAAATCAGGTAGTTAGAACTTAGAACTATATAATGTTAATTTCCATTTTTGAGATGAAATAAAAATATATTTAGCTGAAGTTCTGTAAGTACCAAAAGCGACATTGCTCCAAAGATGAGCATCCACACATAGTCTGCAGTTCTCTTGTCAAAGGGTCCTCTCTCCAGTGACACACCATATTTTGCTCTATGCAAATTTCAAAGACAAAAAGATAATCAAATAGCTTAATGTGAAGCAGTACCATAATTAAGTTGTCATTCAGCTTATTTATAAAATCAAATTGTTAATTAACCAAGTAACTTTTGCCTTTTGGTTTACTAGATGAGGCACTGTTAAACAACTATAACTTTCTAATGTTTACAGAGGCATTTTGTCTCACATTATAAAAAGCTTCATAGCAAACGGGAATGAAAAGGACCCGAGGAAGAAGAAATTGGTAAAGAGCCTCCAAACCTTCAGTGAATCAATCATCATTAGTACACGTTAAACATGATGAGGTGATGAACAATAACAAGTTTAAGAACAAATAAGTTCGATTTTCGCACACCGTTTCTGATATCTTATTTGGCAAGAAAGTTGAGCAACACGAACTTTAGCAGCCTTGGACTACTAGAGGTTATAGTAGATTTTGATTTACCTGGTATTTTTTACAGACAAGGCCATAATCCAGTGAAATGCTCCAGGGACTATAGAGATCTAGGTAATAGGCAGTTGTGGTCATCAAACAGGCCACTCCAAAGGTCTTGCTCACCGGAGGTAGAGATCGGTAGTATCTGCACTCATACGAAGAAATGAGATTACAAACTTCCATTTGAAAGTACTCACTTGCATAATTTTTAATAAATGGTGTAGCAGAAGAGTGAGCACTGATCTTATCCGCTTAAAACTATTGAACCCTAGCAACAACTTTTTCCTTCTTCCCTAAGATACTAATAGTCTAAAACCCAACATGGTAATAACAAGGTACCAGTGCCCTATCATATATATGCTTAAGTACCCATATCACAAATAAAAAGGCTGGATAAAAACCTTCTGTAGTCAATCAAATGAGAAATTAAGCTACTGATCAAATCACATGATCATTCAAACGTGATTGATCGAAAGTTCGAAACCATCATACATAGAAAAAAAGAGAGGTTGCTTACTCCGCTGGTGTAGCCATGGCAAAAGAAGCAGAGGAGACAGAGGGTTGAATTGGAGTGCTGCTATATGAAGCAGGAGTGAATAAGTATTGCAACATATACAACTGTGATATGAATGTATTTGTCATGTACTGAAAATTCCAAGGGAGTGACTTTGAAGTCGTCTCAAAAACTTAACGGAAGGGTCAGGAAAAATTTTGGTTGGGCCAAGTCTTCAATTAATTGACCACTAACCAACTTCATGGAAATACAATGCTGTCTTAAACTCTGAAATTTTCTTCTTGTCTAGGGCAACTCAGACAACTTGAATGTTTACTATGAGCGCCACGTGCCACCTTACTAGATTAATGAAAACCTTTTCCCACGGCAGAACTTTAAGACAATGGTTTATCTCAATCAGAAGCTCTTTGCAATTTATTTCATCATATAGATTTGTTATACAAAAATGTTTATGATACATGATCACACTAATCTGAGTTTAGGTTACAAAGCTTGAACATGGAAAGCACGAGGAAGCCCCATATCTTCCTTCCAACGTTCCATGTAAAGAGCCAAAAAAATAAATTTAAAAAATGATGTTCACTATATGCATTAATGGAGATATTCTCGAATAACCAACAATTGGTTCTCTATCAAACTTCAGGACCAGTGGCGAACAAGCTGACAAGACCACGGAATACTTGTGCTGATAGCTGGTGTGCTTGAAATACTTCACCATCCAAATTCCAAACACTCTCATTGCCAGAAGAAGTAAATGTAAAAGCAGGGGTCTGTAACCAAGATATTTAGTATTTACGAATTTGGATAACAAAAGAGAAATGAAGCATGTTTTGAGAAATCATACCTTGTGGTGTTCCACAAACTTGAAATCAAAAGGATTTCCACCTTTCCTTGCAAGCTGTGTAAGATGCCTGTATCATGCATAAAAGGCTTTAATACGAATTCACATAGAAGGGAAAAATTTTCTGTACCTTCTTCTTCTTTATTATTATTATTATTATTTTAATGGGGGCACTATATCAGACATTCTCCAATGATCGGAGGAGAGGGCAGAAAAAAGGAGCATTGAGAGGGGAACTATATATTACCAAAGATAGAGAGCATGAGGACAGTCTTTGATCAATATGAGATGGAGGAAACCATCTGAAAGATGCGCATCAGCCACCAAACCATCAGGTGCTTTTTCATTTCTACAAGAAATTACTGCAGCACCGACACTGAGAAACTTTCCCTTGGAACTGGACCATTTTGTCTCTCCTGCATGTGAGTAGGGGGGCGTATGGGAATCATCTGTGGACCTGTGAATAGGCTTGGTGCAACAAACATTGCAGTTGGCACGGCATATCACCTTTTCAGATTTATTCGAGCTCCAAAATGGTCGCTTGCGACCACCAAGATTATCTTTCTCAGAAGTTGAATCTCGATCTTCTGATTTGACATCTAAATATGCTATTTCTGCCTGATAGGACCTGAACAATACAGGAATATCATAAAGTTAGACAAGCTAATGATGAGCAAAACTAAAAGGAACAAAAAAGAGAAATCTTATTGATCATAATAATATAAAGGTAGTTAATGAAAAGAATCTATGTGGTGTATCATGTATGTATGCCAAAAAAAGAAACCAAGAGATGCATAGCTACCACAATATTCATCCATACACAGAGACCATATTCATGACTTGAACCCTAGCAGTCATGATTTTGGGACTCTCACAGTAAAATTTGATGACCAATTAGTGACTTACCTGTGCCTCAAAAACACCCTTGTTCCTGCATAATCATATCGTTTAGGTCCCATCCAACGGTACTTTTCACTCTCTGTAATGACATCTCCATAAAATCCATACCTAAAAATATTGAGCATATAGCTTTTAGAGAACAGCTTTTTACGTGAATATACATGGAGAGAGATATTAGCTAATTTTGCATAATTAAGTCACTGTCGGTCATTTATTTAGAATTTTGGACGTATTAACACATATGAATAAGAGAAAGTACTGATTATTAGAGTCGGTAAAAGGTAATCACAGTTATTTGGGTGGATAATATGCAATGACACCAATTAGAATGAGAAATTACCCAGCAAAAGAAGCTGCATAGCGCACATAAGGTTCAACCTCTGATGTAGATTCTGTTTTCCACCTCACAACTTGGGCTACATCAAGCCACACTCTTTTACCAAGGACAATGTGAAATGCAGATGTTATAGGATCTCGAGCCCCAGTTGTACTGAAAAAACGAAAGGCAAACACCTTTTGTTAGACCAAATGAAAGAATATCAGCTGAAATATACGAAAAATAGTATCATATCAATATGCTCTGGAAATCAATAATCTCATATATAGCGTAATGGGAAAACAATAATGCAGATTCAAAAATGCACAGGAGTACCACATCACAATGGCATCAGTTGAGCCAGCAGGAATGAGTCCAAATCTTAAATGTTCATTGGGGAGGGAAATCTCAGGCTCTTGATCTACTGGGTTTTCAAAACAAGAAAAACAGATAATCAGGTGCTATGCAATTAGTAAATACATATAAAATATAATGAAATTAAATGTAAATTTTAATCATCATGGTTTTAAAATACACAATAAACTACCAACACTGCAAGAACCATAATCCAGTCCCTTTACTTCCAGTGATATGCCAGCTAACCAATTTTTACAGCTAGGAATCAAATTCAAAGTCTGACTTGTATGGAAACATCTGATTATTGTACTTACTGATATTTAAGACTCCTGAGCCATTAATACTTGAACTTGAGAGGAGGGGAGACTGCTCATTATTCTGAGAAGAAGCTTCAATAACGGTTTCACTTGGATCATTTACAATGAGACTCTCATTACAACTAGCAGAATCGAGGAAATCTGAAGGAGTTGGTGGATATGGAGCTTTATGCCTTGAAGAAAGAAATCCATTAAGAATTTCATTGAAAAAACCATCACCACCCTGTAAGCAAATCAATTGTCAACAATCACTAATTTGGAATAAGATGGATAATCATACGCTACACTTAAGAACAGACAAATAGATCATAAGTTACTTACAACAGCTATAACTCCATCATATGAAATAAGCTCCTTGTTCCCTATAGTTGCCATCGCATCATACGCATGACCTGCCCTTTCGGTCACAATCACCTGATGACGGAAGTGACATCTCTACTTGTTATAACAGTATGCGATTTAGCGGTATTACTTTCTTCAGTAGACTTCTTAAATGCAGGATTCGAGTAATCTTGGTTGCCACCAAAAAATCAAAAAGCAAATAAAGAAGCTAACCTTTGTTTTCACTTTAGCACGGGAGAATATAGGAGCCACACTGTCCCAAGTTTTGCAGCCATTTCCCTTCCCACTCCTTGGATGAACAAAAACCTAGCCAAGCAGAAAACGTTTCTGGAAAAGAATTATATTATGACTTTATGTCCATTTAGATCAACCAACTAAACAACTTATGATTGAAACAAGAAAAATAATGTAGTGTTTAGCCAAGTACGATACATACCAGAAGATTCTTTGGCCTCCCCTGCTCTAAGTCCAGAGAAGCCTTGATTTGATTGACCCAAATCTGACATATGTGGAGATCCTTATGACCAAATGTATATGTAGGAAGGACACGAACAGACGGAAGAGTCCTTGAGCTCTGGAAACCATGCACTGTAAAGCGGTACATCTGCATCAATGTGTTTAAAAGATATTACTACCGGATGAGGGACTTAAAGCACACATAACTAACAAAAGGAATTGAACAAACCTCAGAGACACGTTCACCCTTAAGGCATTTTCGAGCCTTTGAGACATTTGATCCATGAATCACGCCATAGTTGATCAGCTCAACAGCATACACATCCGCAAACTTGATATCGGTTGTCGCAACCTTTGAAGCAAATTTGATGCACAAACAAGTTGAGTCATCCTGATATGTTAGACATTAAAGCGAAACATAAATGTTCACAGTTAAACAAAAGCTACCAACCTATGATACACTACAACATCCCAAATACAAAGGGAAACATAAGTGTTCAACTAGAATAAAAGAACTGATCTTTTCCACAGAACTCACACAACAATGATGAAAACAGAAGAACCCACTTGGCTTTCAGGCCTAATAACCAGAACACAACCAAAACCAATACAAAACAAAAATGATCAATTAAGTTAAAGTACTGATCTTTTTCACAAAACTCATACAACCATGATGAAATACAACAACCAAATTGCCCTTCAGGCCTAATAAGCAGAGAATATACCAGAACCAACACAACCAATGCAAAAAGAGCATTACTTTCAATCCTGAAGTAGCAAAGGAACCATTTTTTAAACGCAAAACCATGAAAACAAAGAACGGGAGAGTAGAAGTTTACATTGTCCAATGGCTCGAGCAATCTCCAAGACAACCCATCAGAGTTGAAGGAGAGGCTAACTTGGCCAACGTGGTCCAATGAAAGCGTGCAGCTCAGAAGGGAGGCTTGGCCGTCAAACTGTGCATGTGGGGGAGATTGGTGTTGTTGAATAGAGCCATCTACATCGTCTCGTTCCATTCAAAAGGGCATTAGAGGCTTAAGGTGAAGAGGTTTCTGAGACAAATCGGAAAAAGAAGGTGGAAAAGTCAGAAAGCGGTGATGGGTTTTGGCAGATTCCGGGAGGAAAGGCGTTAGAAAAGTCGTTGTTGGTATGGCGAGCTGGAAATTCTGCGTTGGTTCGGCCAAGAGATCTATATTCAATATGAAATTCTCTTCTTCTGTTTTCTTCTTATTGGGTTGTATTTCACTATTTTGTTAGATATCTACTAATTTTCAACGAAAAATTTTCAGTGAAAATTGGACCTCATAATTTTCATAAAAAATACTTTTCCGAAAGGATGATTTCTACGTAGAAGCAAAAAATCAATGTTTAGTAAAAATCGTATATTACATTTTCTCATCAAAATTTTCCCATACTCAAATAATAATTTTTGAACACCTTCAATTGACGGTACTCAAAAATCATAATGTCATTTTTTTGTTACAATTTGTTTGAAAATTATAAAATTTATTGAAAAAAAAAACAATTAGTTCGAGGCTTTAGTGTTATGTCAAATAGAAGTTTAAAACACATCATAAAATTCCTACTCTATAAATGGTGAGCTTATGGTATAGGAGAATTCCAAGAAAATAGTGTCAACGAGGTTTAACATGTTTTGGCATTTCATTATTTTCCACAGGTGGAGAATGACACCTCCGAACCAGCCAAACCATGCAAAAGCACATTTCTATTCAAATTGTCATTTTCTTTAATCTCACCATTGATAAAACATGATTTTAAAATGTGTTCTTATTGAGTATTGACGGCATATCAAAATTTGTAAGGGATTCTTTTACTCTTCTAATCCATCAAGGATGGTTCTTGCCATACATAAGCAACTTCACTATCATGAAAAACACTGTGAGTTAAGAAGACGTAAAATCTGGCCCAAATAAATCAATAAATTCATCCATGGAAAAATAAAGTTTTTAAAACTCATTCTTCAGGGATGTAATGCCTTTTGGATTCGTATAGTCGTGTCCATCAAAGTATTATTCTCTACAGAGCTGGAAAATTAAGAATATATCGTATGCAATAAAGTTGATCTTCAGGAACAATACAGACCCCTAACCAGTTAGGGCAATACCGTGTAAACCTTCACATCATCCATGTCTGGGTTTCTCACCGAGTACTGAAATGTCCACCCATGGCAAGCACCGGCATGCACGCCGTTCTTATTAATTGCAAAAACAGCTCCCACAAAATCAGGGAATTTTCGTGCAATGCGTGATATTGCATCCTTGGCAGCAAGCTTAGGCTCCATCCCTAATCTCATACTCTCCACAACTTGATAACTGTTTCGTAATCAAACAAAGTACGTCCTCAGGTTCAAAGAATGTAAGTGAATAAATTCAGTGCAGGAGAAGCAGCTGAAGTCTGCCAAGGGATATAGTTAATCATGACAGCAAAATCAAAAACACATTTAGGACTGAAGACACAAAGTGAAAGTACAAAACCAAGCATCATATAGACTAGCAAAAAATAGATAACATAACGATGTTATACTAGTGGATGAACCTACATAAGAAGCATTGAGAAGCAGCTTACACATTAAAGTAACCAGTGCTGCATGCAGGAAGGGTAAGATTGGTTTTGCTATTTGGAACACAAGGCTCGAGGCCAGCTGCTCACAAAAACTTCTTTCTTTTTATAATTACTAGCTTCAAGCCACTATTTTGCAGAGTAAATAATGATTAAAGCTTTTGAAAATATGCACTCAATGAGTCATAACACCCAAGAGGAAATTTTATGAACATCGTCATGGTGGATTCATTTATTAAGATTTAGTATTGTTGACCAAATTGACATTCCACAGAAATATCCCAATGCTTCAGCCATCAAAGGAATATTTTCTTTAAATGAAGAACCCAACTAGGACCAGGAACAGAAGTGACCAGAACTCAGGTAAAAGAGGAAAAAAAAAGGTTTTCTTCTTTTCATTACCATGGAAGGAAACGCATCATGATGTCACCATCTCCAGTTGCACCACAACCACCCACTTCATCATCAGCATATGAAGAAGATCCTGCAATAGGTCCATCACCCACCCTGCAGTAAATAAAGAAATTCCTTGGTACTTCAAACTGCGAGTGCGGTGATAAATTTGACAATTCATCATTATTGATTAGCTTTTATGACACCAATCCAGTTATATCTAATAGCAACAAACAGATAGGCGGATATAGGAAGCCAACCAATTGTATCTTGTCTAAAAGCCGTGTGATATTTGTATAGCATTTTACAGAAGCAGAACCAAATTTCACAGAGTGATACTTATGAAAACAACAATTGAAAAGTCAAAAGGACAAGCAAGTGTTGTAACTTCTACAAATAAGACTATAGTATAATATGAACCAGTAAAATGTCCAGGTATAACTTACCTCCCTGGGATCTTGAATGTGGCTCCATTAGTCGAGGTACCAACAGCAATGTGACCCATCTGGACAAGAAGAATATGGTAAATTAGTGAAATCAAAGTTTACAACGAAATCTAGTGAAGATTATTAACTTACTTTATCAATAACAGCCATTGATATGGTGTCATGGTTGTGAAGACCAATATGAGAACTGGATCTAATATTGCCTACTGGAGTGGTATTTGAACATGTCTCATCATAAAGGCCTACAAAGTCCTTTGCATGATAAGGGCCACATCCACCTTTAGGTACAACGTCTTTCCAAAAGTTAGGTTGGCAGTGATTTTCTTTCCATTTAATCCACTTCTCCATCGACTCTGATGAACTAAGGTTTGTTGGTCCCGGAAGACCCATTGAAATAGCAAACACTGAGGCTTGCTCTCCAACTAGCAGAGTGTGTTCGGTATGTTGCATAACTAACCTAGCAGCTTTAATTCCATCTTTGACATACCTCATGGCAGCAACAGCTCCAACCTCCATTGTCACCTATGGATGTCCTTAGCAAGACATATAAGTGATATAACAGATAATCACTTTCAGAGCAATCAACATAACAGGCAGTAATAACAAGAACAATGACAATGACAGAAGTGAATACTGCTTACCCCATCCATGACCAGAGCATCAATTGTTGTCTCTCCATTCTCATCTGGACTCCCACCGGGCCCAACTGTCCCAATAATATTATTAGTAAAAAAACTGCCGATCCTAGCTATGAATTCCATCAACATGCTTAGCAAAATTTCATTTGACAAATTCCAATATTAATATACACTTCATGTTCGAGCCAGGATTTCACCATTAGAATTCACTTGTTAGTTATACAAATGTAATAGCATTTGAAGTTCCATTGCCTAGAAGAAGAAGCAACACTGAAATATTACTA
>BDJD01000210.1:1730-12503 GCA_002564525.1 Rosa multiflora
TCACAATCCTCAAATCACAACACCCCACTTGGGTCCTACAAACACTCAATCCCCACATGACACAACCCTGGTCCATCTTGACCACACGTTAGAACTCTAACTATATCGCTACAGTCACCTTGGCCTAGGTGCAAGTAAACGATATATTCCCAGGTTAACTTAATAACCCTCGAACTTTGGGCTCTCGGCCCTCAGAACAATATACTTCAGTTATCCTTAACCGTCGAACTTCTGACATCCCCGTCCTCAGAACACAACCACTCTGGTTATCCTTAACCGTCGAACTTCGGACATCCCCGTCCTCAGAACAATACCACTCCGGTTATCCTTAACCGTCGAACTTCGGACATCCCCGTCCTCAGAACACAACAATATCCACTCAAAACATTCTTCGATGAAATCATGAATATTAACAAGAATTCATCAATCATACTCATCACATATATATATATATATATATATATATATATATATATATATAGTAATTCACGTCTAATTCCATATAAATAAATCATCAATACTTCACACTTTTTAATGTCACACCAATTCGTATATAATCACGTAATTATATATATACGTAATCACCCACTCATGAGTGACCACTAATACCAACTATAGTTCACACAAGAAAATCGTGAAATTCATTTTGTATAATTAAAACATTTTACTTACCTATGGACCGTAGTTGATCAAGTCCATGTGATTTAAAACAAATATTTATTCCATAAATATTTTCACGCAATTACCGCAGGAAATAAAATAATTAAAAGAACTCGGTTCGTAATATGAACCATGTGAGGTTTACTCACCTCTAATCCCGCTGCGTCTTCTTAGCAGCTCAATCAACGATTCACCATCGTCCGTCAAATCAATCCATTGATCATCTAATCCAATACGATCTTAACTTAGCCAACAACTCAAAAACATAATTAAACGACGATCCAACGGTCGGATCGTAATTAAACGATGATCCAACGGTCGGATCCTCACAGATCGTCCTTAGGATCATCCTCCAAAATTATCACGAAGATCCAACGGTCGGATCTTCCTGAATCATCCTTATAAACATCTCCGCCAAATTTTATGAAAATCTGACGGTCGGATTCTCACAAATCACATTCCTAATCACTGTTTTGCAATTATACGAAGATCCAACGGTCGGATCTTCGCCCATGACCACACAAGGTCACCGAGACAGTCATACGATTAACATTTCAAAACTACAAGTCCATCGGACGGTCCGATCTTCAAAAAAATTAATTGAACGATCGAAATCGATCGAAATCGTAAAATTCATAACTAAATCATACGATATTCAAAAAATGCGTATAATGTATCGAAATGATCGTATTGAAATGTAGAATCTAAAAATGTAAAGAAATCGCATTTTCAACCCCCGGAGGTGGCCGGAAAAGGCCGCCGGAGTTAGAGGCAGAGCTCCGCCGACCACGCCAATGGTGTCGGGGCCAGGCTGCTCCTCTTCGTCTCATCAAGCCCAACCACTTTCCTAACTAGCACAAAGTCTGAAAATGAACGGAAGTGATCGAAAAGTTACCTAGAATGCACGGGTTCGCCGGATTTTTTCCAGAATCCGGTGAGAGCTCCGTTGAACGTAAAAAGCTCCACCACTAGGCTCGATCCCTGCATGAAACTTGTTAAGAACTTCAATATGAGTTCATCAGTCCAAGAATCTTGAAGATTGGTCATCTAGAACTCGAGATATCGGCGTTGACTCAAAATCGGGCTTAAATCAGAACAAGCTTACCGCCGCCTCTACAGGCCTCGCCACCGTGAAAGGACACCCCAGACAGGTGTGCAAGGACCATACGAAGCCAATGGAAGAAGTTTGGTGAGGATTGGTGGCCGGAGGAGAGAGAACTTGCTTGGAGAAGATTTCGGGCGATTTCGGGCGGGGAGCCGAGCTGCAGCCCGATTTTTCAATTTTTGGATTTTCTGATTTTATTTTCAGAATTTTCCGAAAATAGAATATTTATACTAAATTGGAACTTTTTCAAAAAATCATAACTAATTCATACGCACTCCGATTTTTACGTTTCGCATATGCAAGCAATCGTATCGACGAGCTCTACGACTTTCATGAAGGAAGTTTTCCCAAATTCCGTAAGTATAAAAAGTCGATTTTTCTTGAATTGAATAATTTCGAGTTTTTTGTTAAAACGAAATATTTCGAAACTTCGATAATTCAAAAAGATGAATTATTTCGAGTAACAATCATGCAAAAGCACTCTACTCTTTCCGCATAATTTTACGAGACAAAAATGAAAATTGCGGGTATTACAATCCCTAAAGCCACTAAGCATAAGGTAACCAATCAGTCTTATGCAGATTTAGCTAGTTTGAAAATGGTTTTGTTCAATATTCAATTTTGTTTCATGTTGTATTGCAATATATATGTTAATCGGGGAAGAGTTGGTAACATGTAGTCTTATTGATTACTAGAAAATAAAGCGTGTAAATACCAAGAAGAGAATGAGAGATCTATTTGATGAGAATGAAGACCTTGAAAACTTGCCACTGAATCTGCCAATGACATTAAAGGACTTGTGCATGTGTGGAAAAAATTTCCTTAGGGACGTGGTCACCATCCACACAACATTTGTTGCGGACCTTTTCGGCCATTCAAAGAAAGTCTTTCTGTTTAGAACCGATCTCTATACCATGGCCAACAAGCTGGAAGTATCAAATCGTGTACTTGTATTTTACATAAGGTAAAGAATTATTAAAGCGGGCAGGTTCTTATACTCAGTTCACTATACAGCTGAATTTTGATTGGCTGTATCACTGTTTATTGTGAAGTACTTTTAACAGTTTCATATTGCAAAATAATTTGTAGCTACCTTCATGAAGTCTTGAAGAAGTGTAAGATGGTGGATATGGTCGCCTTTGTTGATCCTGTCAGACTGGTACACTTGGGTGTGGAAATCCCACTGACAGGGCTCAGTCTTTGTCAGATCGGTATAGTCAAGGGAAGTTAGGGCAGATCTTTGTGGTTCCGTATAACTCTGGGAATGTAAAAAGTAATTAAAGCATTGATCTGGTCTTCCAAGTTATATTGCTTATAGTAATTAACATATATATATATATATATATATATATATTTTTTTTTCTTTATGTTATCCCATAGTGCTCATTGGATGTTGACAGTTGTGAACCCAAATGAAGAAGTCGTCCACTTCATGGATCCACTTAAAAGGCAACTTGATACTGGTGAATGGAAATCTATTGTCAACAAGTAAATGTCTAATATTGTACTATCGATCAGTTGGTGTTACTTGTTCATGTACTGGACTTCTTTACTAATTATCATTTTCTGTTTGAAGCTCCATTAAAATCTATAATGGCCACAAGAATCGGAAAGGAAGGAAAGTAATTCAATGGAAGAATCTTGCTGTGAGTCTGTTGAAATTTTTGTAGTGGTTAGTTTTATGTACTTCATCGTATATTTCACCTTCGATTATCTTAATTCTTTATTTTTAGGGTATTTTGGAGCAAAAAAATGACAAGACTTGTGGATTTTTCATTATGCGTTACATGAAAGAGATTGTGGAGGACAAGAATTTGGAGTTTAGTGTTAAGGTAAAATTGATCAACTGCTCTTACATATGGAGTTTATTATTTAATGATATAGTGCATGCTCTGTCCATATAACTTTCATATTTAATTTGCTGCATTTCCTTGTTGCAATGGGGAACGAGGTCAAATTTGGTTTATATAGATGAGGATATTGATGAGATCAGAGCGGAATGGGCTAAGCATGTTCTCAAGTTCCCAGAAAATTAAGTATCAGACTTTGTATATATATCTGCTTCTATTTCTGGTATATATATATATATATGCTTCTATTTCTGGTAGGTTTTGAGCAGTAGTGTTTAGGAACTGCTTTTGTGCATTTTGACAGAACTGATGGAAAGTGTTGAATAATATTAATGCATGCAGTTGCTCTAACTACTCTATGGATGCTACTAGGTTTTTGTCATAGTGTTTGAACCAATATTTGGCAAGGCTCACGTGGCAGATAGGTGGGCCCGACCCACAAAGTGAAATGAATATCCGCAGCTGCGGCACATTAAAGATTTACAAAGTTAATTCTCAATTAGCCGCGACACATTAAATGTTTATTGTCAAATTTATGATCGAAGATAACGTGTGCAGAGAGTCGTTATTAGATCGGGAGAGACCAAATGAATCACAAGGTGTAATGAATGACTGTTGACCCACAAGTCGTAATGACTGATTACTGGTAATTAGCCGCGGCACATCAAAGAGGTTGATTGTCAGGAGGAACGTTACCGAAGTTTGGGGCAATTAACTTGAATGAGCATTAAGAGATGTTATTAACAATCATCAGTTACAAGACCTGATTGATTGCTCATGAAAGAATCAATCATTGATAATGATATCACAAACATGAATACTATTCTATTTGTAATCAATGTGGTCTTAGCTGTCAAAGGTTGAGATTGTTTCTTTTCCTTCATTTAGTAGTTTAGTTTCACTATAAAAATGACCATAGGTTTCATTGTTAGAGGTCCTCGATCAAATGCTCTACTCGATTACACAAATTTTATCTCAATACATTTCAACAATTCAACAACACTTATCAATCTTTACGTGTTTATCTTATTGCTTTCTTTACCGGTATTTATCTTTCATGCACTTTACTTTGTTGCTCTTTACATTCATGCAGTTTATCTTCCTGCACTTTATTTGCTGCACCTTTACAATCCTGCACTTTCGTTTATGCTATTTATTTGTTGTTATTTACTTTACATCATTTACTTTATACAAAATCACAAAAAGAATTATCATCACTTCACTTTCACCTTAATCACCGAGTTACACAACACGAAGACTGCGACTAGTTAAGGCTGATCGATCCATGCTAAAGTCCTTGCATTCAAGGCAGAGAGAACCCCACGGCCGAGATTGATCCTTCCTCGGTCCACAATCAACTTATCAGAAGTTAGATATCTACAATCTAGAAAAAAACCTCGCTTGGCCTACCGGCCGTGAGTTGGCACTCCCGCGCACACGTCACCACTCCAGAAGGACACGTGTAAGCCAAAGAATCCCTTGGCCCAGTGACACGTGGCCGAGATGATTTTTGAGTGAACACTTAGATTAGGATCCAACAGTGGCAGTAACTAAATTTGGCTAATGTAAAAGCTAGCATGCTAGCTAGTTTAGTATTATGCTACTGATGAGAATGTATTTTGGTGGTGTTAATGCAATGAGGAATTTGCTGATTTCAGGTCCTAAAATATGCCTTTTGTACAAGAATGAATCGAGTGGTTCAAATCCAACAAATGCAGGTTTATGATATGTTGTATCACAAATACAGTAACAACATAAAAGAACATCTCTTTGTTATTCCTTCATACTTGTAACCACAGAAAACTGTAGTTTATTTCATTATCAAACAACAGAAATACTTGTACAGCCAACAGAAAACTGAAGTTTAATTCAAGGATTAAATACTTGTTACTCCTCAAACTTTTCCCTGAAAAACAGTTTAGTCTCTCGCCTTTCAAATTAAACTGGATAGTCTTTATTCTTTCTAATTCTCACACAACAAGTCCCAAATGACTATTCTACCCCCAAGATCCTTTTTTTATTTTTTCTCTCTCTGTTTTTTTTTTAATTTCTCTCTCTTTTTTAATTTATTTTTTCTGCTTTTCTCTCACTCCCTCTCCATAGATTGATCTTGTCCCCCTCACTACTCTCTACAATTTTCCATCTCTTTCTGGCTTCTTCTCTTGGCCATAGCTTCCAGCTCCAGTTCAAGCTTTTTCGTTTCTTTTTTGTTTTTCAGATTATCTACGGACGACCCCCAAAAGCATTTTAGTTTTCACTTTCTTTTTGTTATCGTATTTGGGTGTTTCTGAGAGAAGTTGGATTTGTTGCCTTGTCGTTTCTGCATCTGCCTGATCGCTTTTGAATTCGTTGCCTTGTCGTTACTTGGATTGCAAAACCAAAGTTTTGATCTTTTTTGGATTGGAAGACTTCAAGTTTTGATCTTTTTTTGAATTGAAGAAAGAGATTAGGTGAATTTGATTTTGGGTTAGATGGGGTGTTTTCCGTGTTTTGATTCCAAAGAAGAGGAGAAGCTGAATCCAAAGAAAGAAAGAGATGATCGGAAGCAAGGTTAACTGACAGTGTCTTCTAACATTACGAGATTGCCTTCCGGTTAGTTCTTCAACTTTTCCGGCTAGTTTTCTCAATTGTTTATAATTTGGTAGTTTCAGTGTGTTGTTATTACTCGATCTGATCTGGGTATTTCTGATCATTCGTAATATGTTGGATGATGATAGTGATGCCTTGTTTGTTTCAATTATTTGAGGATGTATAGCTGGACTAGATTGTGGTTAAGTTTCCAGCAAAACTCACTTGGCGAGAAGATCCGACAACAAACCCAACAACCACTCCGGCGAACTGTCTCTGCCCTTCTCTCTCTCTCTCTAAATGAAATTCCCAAAATGATGGCAACGCTGCGCCTAAAGGCAACGAAGTATGGGAGAGAAAGGGGAGGAGGCAGTGGGTGATGAAGGAGAGGCAGGGGTGCACTTGAGATTGAGGCGGCGGAGCAAGTGTGGGACGCAAGTGGAGGACACAGGCTGGAGATAGGCCAAGGCGACCTGCTTAACAAGGCGGTTACGAATGGAGATCTCGTAGTCGGAGTTGGTGGTTAAGTTGGGCATTGGGAACTGGACGGAGACGAAAGAGGAGGAGGAGGGGAGGAGGTCCTGGAGGTGTAGGACTCGAGCTTTTGAGGGACAGAAGATCCAGGTCGAGCTCTGGCGGCCGATGGCGTGGCGTCAAGGAGCCGTTTTAGGTTGGGAAGCTGTAGTTCTTACTCGTATGACCAGTTAATGTATGCATGGAATCATCAGGCTCATCTGAAAACAACAAAAAGTACAATACCAAACAATCAAATTGACTCGAGAGCAAGCGAAAGAAAAATATCATAAATAAGGAATTGTATGCCAAATGATGATGTATCAACTGCTTGGTCGTCTGCATTAGGAAGATCTGCAGCCACCAACACATGATTGAGAACTTAACAAACACAGTATACATAATTTATACAGAGAGAGAGAACAATTGAGCACCTTCCTCATTGAAATTGACTTCATTAAGGATGTCAGCTTCATCAATGTAAACCTCGCCTTGGTCATTGTCTTCTTCATGAACAACATGACCTGAAAAATGAAAAACAATGAAAAACGCAAAACCCATCAGTCTGGTATTTATCAAATACATGGAGGAAATGGAAAAAGAATACAACACTGTTGTGGATCCTATCATAAACCAATAATCATTAATGAGCATCGATCTAAACCTAGCTAAAGGCTTTTTAGTCTCGGAAAGTGCAGAATTTCTGACAAATAGAAATAAAATTGACAAGGACAATGAAGAAGTGAAACATAAGTATGGACCATAAAGAACCTACAGGTTACAGCACATGATTACCTCAATCTAATAGGCTACCTGACCTTCTATTGGCCATAGATAATCACATTTCATTAAGACAGATAATCACATTTCCTCTCTTAATGAAACTAAAAAGAATCCATACAATGAGATTGTAACATGGATATATTTATCTTTTCTAGAAGGGTATCCACTGAGACACTCACCACCCAACCCCTCATAAAAAAAGCCCTTGTACATATGTAAACTTCTAGACGAATAAGTTATGTACCTTCTTGAGTTCTCGCATGAATCCTAACATTTGCGGAGTAACATCCTAGCATTCCAATGAAATGTATGAATTAGATATGTTTTAAAGAGCGTGTACATACATATGAGTACATCCATATTGAATCAGTAAATCATTGTTTAAGATCCCTACTTAAAAACAAAAGAGACTTAGAGGAAACTAAAACTAGAGATATCGTACCTTTTTGGGAGCAGTGAGAGTCCAATCAACATCAAACATGGTAATCACTCTAGGCTTCATAACCGCCATTTATAGTCTGCTACTTCTCCTGCACACCAAATTCAGATTAACACAATGCTCAACTTAAAGTCTAGATCTTTTGATCAAAGAATTAGGCTTCAGCTTGTGCAAAATGGACCCTTTGAATCGAACACTAGAATTCGACTTTGGAAAATAACATTATGAAATTATAAAGAACCAATGCCCATAAAACTAAGCAGTAAAACAGCAAACAAGTATCCACCCAGATGTTGAAATTAAATTGGGTTTGTATTAGTAAAGACTTATTCCAACAATACAATAACTCAACCTGAAACGCCTCCAAAGTATTATGAAAAGCTTACTTAAGAAATAAGTATAAAATGTGTTACCAAAAGAGGTCACCGGAACTCATGTAAAAAGTGAACTGATCTTCCACGTCGTCCACGATTGTCATCCTCGCTGTAACCAAAGCATTATAATCAATCTTCCTACCAGTACCACAAAAGAGTTTAACAATAAAAACACCAGCCTTATCCTAAAACTTACCTCCTACTAGAAGAAAGGGCAACAATGATTGCGGCATAAATAAGAACAATGGAGGCAATGAGGGCAGTTCCAAATGAAACCCTCGCTACATACTCTGTCCTGACCTATCAAAAAGCATCATGTCAGTGTCAATTCCCAAGCACAAACTACACAGCAACGACGACATAACCAAATTCTAGAAAGAAAAACTACCTTTGCCTTCTCCAGCAAAGGCTCAATCCTCAATCGAAACGACTTGGCAAGAAGCTTTGCTCAATAATCGTTGGGGAAAACATAAAGCACATCGCCTTCATCCGAGACCTGTTGAGACCATCTTGAAAAATAGAATTTCAACTCACTAAACAAAGCTACAACCACAAATTCCATTCATTCTTTCTTTCCTAATAGCATGGAAAGAACTATGGATATCAATTTTTCGAAAATAACTACCTCTAAGGAGCCCTCAGTGTCGGCAGCGAGAGCCTGCAAAGCGTTCTGAGCCTTATTGAGCTTGAGCCCAGCTCTGCTGGAGACGTCACCAATCATCACTCTCCCTCCGCAGGCATCGACAGCGTCCATGGTGCGCTTCCTCACATCGGACGGCAGCTTATCGCTCTCGACAGCTCCTCCAGGCCTAATCCCGGTGACTGCATAGAGGCTGGCTAGAACGACCGTCACCGAAACCCTAGAATCTTGAACCTTGGAAGAGAACCCAGGGAAAATGGGGGTTTGGGATAGAGGAAAGGTGTGGAGGTGGTAGGGAAAGAGTGAGGATTTGGATATGAGGCGAGGGCCTACCTTTCGGGAGGCAATCAACTTTCATCGGTACCGCTGCGATGGGATTCTTCGTCACCTGTCACCGACTCGATCTTCTTGACATGTTCATGGGGTCGAAGGATCTCGAGCTTCTTGTTCTTCTGCTCATATATAGAGAAAGGCCGCCTTGGATTATGTAAGAGAAAGAGGACTCGAAGAATTGGAAAAGAGAGGGTTTCAATCTAGGCTTTCTCCAGTCTGTTTTGAAGCGATAGTGATGGGATGAATTCACCATCAATCCTATGAGGCTGAAACTGGTTTAGTTGTCGGGGAGAGGAGAGAGGTCCAAGGTTTCAAAATGATGGATTTGGGGTCTAGGGGTAGAAGATAGAGGGAAAGAGGAGAGAGGAGAGAGGTCTAGGTTTTAGATAAGATGGATTTCAACACCGTGTAGAACAGAGAGATATGGTTGAAGTGAGGAGGCACTGATAGTTCATAGTTATGGGTTTTGGTTATGAGTTTGTGTCTGTGTCGAGAGAGAGAGAGAGTGAGGCGCTGTCGAGAGATTGAGGAGCTGCGGATATTTTTGTTATTGTTTTGCTCGAGTGTTAGGGCTTCAAGCCCGGCTATATCAATTTGGACAGAGATTCACACAATAGGATTTTATAAAAATGTGGTCTGAATGCAGCCATTTTAAATTTGGGATCTGTCTCCAATCAATTTGACTTCCTTCTTTAAGGAGGTAGAGAAAAATGGTGGTGAGAAATCTCCCTTCTTCAGCCAAATATATAAATCAGACCACAGTTTTATTATTTTTCGTCGTATGATTAATACATGTTGGGGGAAATTTTGGGATTTGAGCTGGGGTTTGGCATCACTTACATGGTGGGAAACTTGTCGCTCAATCTTTTAAGCGTCACACAACGGTTTTGTCCTTAAACGCCTTTTGAACTAATTCATAAGTCCATATCAGATGACAAATTTTGTAAAAATGATGTCCGAAAAAATAAAAATTAATCAGATGACGGAAAAGTATGATGCGTCGTCTGATTCAATTTTTGTAGTAGTGCCAGATGCCCGATATGATCGATAAAAATTCACAACTCTCAAATGAAAAATGAAGCCAATAGAAAGATAAGTGTTTCTAGATGAGGAGATTGACAAAGTGGAGAAGGACTGACGTATGTGTAAGATTGACACAAAATATAATATAGAGTTAGAAAACGCTAAGTGTGTTGAAAAATAGGAGTATACTTGGAAAGTTAAAAACAAAAGATGAGTGCTAGGTGTATTTAGATTTTTGCTGGATTTATTTAGCAAGACCCTTATGTTAATTATGATGACAATATATAGTAGTTCAATTAATTAGACAAAATTGAAAACGAAATTTTTTTTTTGTTTTTTGCAAACACAAATTTTATTTATACTGTGGGAAAAATTTCTTACAAGACGGGACTGACAAGCATCTCAAAGACTCCAAGACCTCAAAACCCTATTACTCTCTCTAGACCAATTACAAAAATGTAATTATATGTAGAGGACGGAAACTC
>BDJD01000210.1:24460-40089 GCA_002564525.1 Rosa multiflora
TTGGACTTGTTCCCTCTTGAAGATCCTGATTCGACTAAAGAGGTTAAAGATTCATTGCTTGATAAGCAGTTCTTTTTATTGGGGAAATTACTTGTAGATGATTGTCCAGAGGTCAGAGTGGTTGCAGTGGAAGGTTCTTGTCGTATTCTTCATCTGTTTTGGGAAGTAATCCCTTCGCCTACCATCACAAAGTTAGTTACTAGAATTTTTGATGATATGTCACATGATACTAGTCATGAGGTTAGGCTTTCCACACTGAATGGCACTATGTATTTGTTTGGCAATCCTCTCTGTCATCAATTTCTCAATGTGCTTCTACCCAGATTGGGGCATTTGATGATGGACAATGTCCTATCAATAAGAGTTGCCATGGTAGAACTCCTCCTTCTCATAAGGGATATTCAAAACTTCCATTTCCATAAGGTACAAAGCGCTCTCAGAATTATGCTTCGTATAAGTTCTTTTGTTACATTTGATGCCTTCCTTAGTATCTGTTGGTTTGTTTACCTTGTTCCATCTTTCAACAGGTAGTGAAGTTAGATGTACTATTATCTACGCTTGAAAATGATCAATCTCAAGTTGCTCAGAAAATTACAAGGTTGCTTATGCCATCATACTTTCCCTCAAAAGAAACTGTTGAAACAGCATGCAATCGTTGTACTACACTTGTAAAAAGGTCTCCGATGGCTGGAGCAAGGTTTTGTGAATTTGCTGCGTCCCAAGGGGCATCTCTTAAGTCCCTGATGGAACTTGTTAGGGTAATGATTACTTTGGTCCTTCCACCTAATAATCTGGATGAACAACAAGTTGAGGGTTTACTTACTTCTTCTTCCAACCTTTGCAATACCCTAGCTGGTGATCCAGTTTTCAAGAAGGAGCTTAAAGAATTCTTTGATGGTGAAAAGTTGAAGTACTTGATTGCTGCCGCACCTACCGGGCCTGCTCAGTCTTGTGTATTCAACATTGTTTCAACTGTCTCTCCTGATGATGTGGCTGGACTTCTTGATGAATGTATGCATCTGGTGACTAATTGTAGTGGTTTATCCAAAAATGTGGAGAAGCAATCTGAAGTGAGGTCTGCTCACAATTTGTTGCTGTCTTGTGATGCGATTGATGGTATGCTGGAAGCTCTAACAGCACTTCTGCAGAAATCAGCCTATCGTTGCCATATTAAATATGGCAGTGAAATTAAGAACTTAAGTGTTTTCTCTGCGAAAAGAAAGAAATCAAAGTCCTCTGGCAAAATTTCAGCTCGACAGAAACATGTTAGTGGAAAAAAAGTCACCAGTTTTGAGGACGATTATTCAGTCGCGGCAGGAATAGCCTGGCAAATCAGGGACTTGCTTGTATCTGTCAATACTCGGAAGGCTATATTGGGATCTCAAATTCTAGAATCTTTACTAATATGTCTAAAGGTCATTTCTGAGGTCAGCATTGTGCAGTGCATGGATTATGAATATGTGGACACATTTCCTGTTTCAGCATATACAGCTCTTGCGCTGCATTTGTCGCTTCAAAATGTCTCCTCCAATAAGAATGACAGGACGGATTCATCAGGGTCTACTTTGGAGGTAAGTGCCTTATCTCTCAGCAGTGATTCTGTTCATCTTTTAATGGTTCAACATATCTAATCTAGAGTTTCTCTCACATGTATTACTGTCTCACCTTTGGTTCATGTGCTCTTTTGTAGTCATTTTCTTCACATTAACTTCTTTTGAAATTCCATGCTGTTCATTGTCTTAATTATGTTTTATCTTATTTGAAATAGTTTTTGCATTCATCTTGTTAATCTTCACACAGCCATGATTAGAATTTTGGAAGATCAATTCCTCAATTGTGAAATGATGGTAACTTAACAGAATTGAATAGATTTTTTTTTTCTTGCATAAATTCAAGGTGTTGATCTTCTCAAATGTATTGAGTTTTGTGAGACTTCTGGCAGAATTTTTACAAATTATAGGGCATAGACAAACAAATAAGACCCTGCACATATTGTGTTGATGCTCATTGAAAGCTGTTCAACATTGAGAAAACTACGTCAAACTCATTCATATCATTCACTTTGCGTTGCAAGAGATTATTTTGACTTGTCTAGTACAAATATGTTGTGGCTCTTCTTTCTAGTAATTTTCTGATTCAAGTTTCTTGCTGCACCAGTCATTTATTTTGTATTTTGTGTTTGTGAACTGATTCTGATATATGTTCAATTCTGACTTCTGAGTTTGATTTGGGGATATGCTCATGTACTATATACCTTTACTGGTCTCACATACCTGATATTCATACTAGGTCTTGTCTTCCATCTTGTTGTAATTTCTAGGCACAGAGAACCTCAAACACATGCCTCCATTGCAAGTGATAGTGGTAAGTAATTAGAGCACAAATTACATATGCGAGATCACTGAAGTTGAATGTTGAATTAGCTTTCAGTCTTCAATGATTGAGTAGGCACTATCTACGTTCATTCGACATGGTCTTCTGCGCTATTACACATTGCATAGCTTGATATTTATTTGTTCAAGGTTACAGTCTTTTTTCTTGGATATCATTTGAAATTAAACAATGAGTGTGCAAAGCATAACCACTTTTTCTATGATAAATATATATCATTGCTTCACACTAGTAGTGTTTAATATAAGCTTCTGACTTCCTCATGATTGAACAATATAATTAACAATTTATGCAGGAAATGTATATACTGAACCAAAGAAGTTGGCGAACAAGGTGAAGATGCTTACTGCAGTCCAAAGGTTCATGGTTGATGCTGCTACAATAGGTTTTGCTCCTCAAACTCTGGAACGGTGCTTAAGATCCACATCAGGTTATATACGATTTGTCATATCTACTTTGGAGCAACAACCTCGTGAGCAAATTGATTTTGAGGAGGAAGATTTGAAGGATGTAGTTCTCTGCTTGAAAAGCTCCTCCACCTATGCAGCAAAGTTACTTAATCTAGCTCTTAAAGATGCTACTGAAGCTTCACCACCTCCAGCAGAAGCTTCTGATCTTGCCAACGATATGCTTGATTTAATTATCTCGATTGAATTATACTTGGGCTCAACCTATGCTGGACATGTGGTGGCAGCAGTGAAGCCTTGGGTTCCTGACTTGATTTTGGCATTAGGATCTGGGCACATTATGAAACAGATTATAGGAGAAGAGTGTCAAACGAGTCCAGCTGATCGCATCAGAGTCCACTTTCCATCATGGCTCTTAATTTTAGCCAAGACTGAGCTCTCTGAAGCTAGTGAAGTCCGGCCAGAAGATGATGGAGACTCTGAACCTGAGGAGTTTCCTGCTTTCAAAAAACTTCTTACAATGATTGTCAAATTGTTAAAAGAAAATCTCAGCATGCAGGGTGTGTTAGGGGCAATCTTCATGATCGGTGCTACAGTAGGGCTGGAAAAGAAAAATTTTGGGCTGGTTTTTGGACTTCTGCGGTTTGTATGCCTGAAGATATTCAAGCATGATGATAGAGAATGGGGTGATTTGATGTTGGCATTTCTACAAGATATCTACCCTCAGATAGAGGGAGAAATTGAGGAAGAGTTTGATGAAGATGGAAGGGAAACACTGGAAAAAGCCAAGGACTTGCTGGAACCTATTTGGTTGTATCATCTGCATGAAACTGGGAGGGTCTCTATGATGGAGGAGTAGACGGAGAACATGAGGGTGACATGTGAAGAAAGTTAGAAAGGGACCAATATGTGAATATGATTTCCTCTGCATTCCTAGCTTCTTATGTATATGTTATGTTATGGATTGAAAAAAATCTGTGGCCATAAATCCAAGATTGGTGCCCCTGCACATGCCCCGTTGATCATTTTGTGCCACCTATTGTGATGGGTTGTGAAAGTAGGTGTTGACCTTTTCATTTTGTCCCATTTCTCATTTATATTTATATTTTTTTTTAGCCACCTGAGTCCTCATATACTCATTTTCATCTGCGGATGGTATGGATTCCATTACAAATGTAATTATGCATAGACTAAGAAAAAAATTCAAAGAAAGTTAGAATATGTGAATATGATTTCCTCTGCATTCCTAGCTTCTTATGTATATGTTATGTTATGGATTGAAAAAAATCTGTGGCCATAAATCCGAGATTGGTGCCCCTGCACATGCCCTATTGATCATTTTGTGCCACCTATGGTGATGGGGAGGAGTATAGATTGTGAAAGTAGGTGTTGACCTTTTCATTTCCTCCCATTTCTCGTTTATATTTTTATTTTTTTTAGCCACCTCAGTCCTCATATACTCATTTTCATCTGCGGATGGTATGGATTCCATTACAAATGTAATTATGCATAGACTAAGAAAAAAATTCGTTTAGTCGTTGTGTTTTGAATTTTTTGGGCAGGAAGAACGAAAAGAAGAAGAAAAGCTTTTAGACATGAATTTCTTATAACAAAAACCAATTACATCTTGAAACTCCCACAACACTCGTTTAAGTTGGCCTGAAGGTGGTGCAGGTTGTGTGGTCGTATCGAACCTCAGACTTCTAGAATCCATCTACATATCATTCATAGTATTAAAATGTCGAAATTAAGTGCGTAACACAGTTAGTTTGTAAAAGTGCTTCATTTCATTTTGTCACTTTGTTGTGTGGTTCAAAACTTCTACGTCCCTTTTGGATAAACTTGTTGAAAAGTGAATAATTCCACCATAACAAATGACTTGCGGAACAACAGCATTTGCTAAAGGTAACAGCAACAAAATTCAAAATTGTCTTCTCTGTCAAGCACCGAATAATTGATTTTCCAAGCAATAGTTATTTTGACTAAAAGGCATGGGTACTTTTGGGATATCAGATACTCTCCGTTCTGTTCCAGTGGAAGCATGTCCAGGCTGTCGCACTTCAATTGGTACAAAAAAAACTAAACAGTTAGCGCCCCGGTCTCAAAATACCAGCTCTAAGAATATTCCTCTCTCTCTCTCTGAAACTTTCAAATCCAAAATTTCGAAAAAGCTCCCAAATCTTTGTCCGCGAAACCCTAATTTCAATTCCTCAAAGGCTTCGGATCCATGGCTTCTCGCAGACGCATGCTTCTAAAGGTCATTATCCTCGGCGACAGCGGGTCAGTTTGCTTTAAACAACGTCAATTACAGTTCGCTTTTTTAATTTCATTTTCAAATTTCGCGTTCGTAGGAATTCGTTATGGAGTTTAGATGAAAAGAAAAGGAAATGTTATGAATCTCTGGTCTAGATTTCATGCAATTGAAAACTGACCTCTGCTTGTAATTGATGCGAGGGCTTTGATCATATCTTTTTGTTGAAATCCGAAATGCGTTGCGTGCTGATATCTGCTTTGTTTTGTTTGGCAGGGTGGGGAAGACATCGCTTATGAATCAGTGCGTTCCGAAATGTAGATCATGGATTTTGTAGTTATTTGTTTCTGTTTCTTGATTTGTTAATTCATTGTGTGTTTTTTGTTTTCTCAATTTTAGGTATGTGAATCGTAAGTTTAGTAATCAGTACAAGGCGACAATCGGAGCGGATTTTCTGACCAAGGAGGTTCAGTTTGAAGATAGGTTGTTCACATTGCAGGTGAGACAGAGCTCTCAGCATTCATTTATTTTATTGTTTGAATAAATCAAGTGAATATTTCAGCTATAGCGCTCGTACTGTGTACTTGTTCGCTGTTTGGTTGGTTTAGCTGTCATTAAATCCTTATTGCTTACATTATGTTTATATGAGTAGTTCTCGGATAGCTCCTTTTTCTGTTTAGAAACCCATTTGTCAATTATGTAATCTCATTAAGCTCTGTTTTCTGTTTAGAAACCATTTGTCAATGATGTAATCTCATTAAGCTCTGTTTTCTGTTTAGAAACCATTTGTCAATGGTGTAATCTCATTAAGACATAGGGACCTGCCAAATGTGGTTTAGTATACTTTAATGGTCTAAGGGGATGACACATTTCAAGTTTTGATGCAAACTTGAGTTTTCCTTTTTTTTTTTTAAGATCAAGGTTGTTTTCAAGATTGGGGGAATTGTGGGGTTCCCATACTCATGAGAATACTTTCCACTATCCATTTCTTTGTCATTGATGTTAAAAGGGAAAGACTGACTTAAATACATCACCTAATTAAAAGAAGTTTGCTTCGAAAGAGAACAGAAAAATTAATTGGGACGCAAATTCTGCCCTTTCCATTAGTTCTGGAAACTATTTGTTCCATATACAACCTTGTATATTAGAAAAGATAAATTCTACATATAATGCTCCCTTGTAGTATTGACATCCTAGCTAGCAGATTCAGTAAGTAATGTGAAGTGACATGAAGAACAAGTCTTGAATTGTTTCACTTGTTTTCTGATAACTTTGTACTTGGAAAATGATGCTTGATTGCAGAAATTGAGTTTAACTGTAACAGAAATTTCATCTGACAGAGAAATTTTAAGTACTTTCACTTGTAGATTAGAAGGTTAACACATTTTTCTCCTTATTACAGATTTGGGATACTGCTGGACAAGAAAGGTTTCAAAGTCTTGGTGTGGCTTTCTATCGTGGTGCAGATTGTTGTGTGCTTGTGTATGATGTGAATGTCATGAAATCATTTGATAATCTTAACAACTGGAGAGAAGAATTTCTGATTCAGGTAATTACCAATAGATCAACTTCCTAGATACTCTAAAAATGATAATGAAACATTTCTGAAGTTTTGTGCTGTGGATCTGATGTTTAGGCCAGTCCATCCGATCCCGAGAACTTTCCATTCGTTGTGTTGGGGAACAAGATTGATGTTGATGGTGGAAATAGTCGAGTGGTAAGTCATCCAAGTATGTTGGATTTGTTTTGTTGTTCTAGGGATGTATATGCATATGCTCTTTTTGTCATATGGTTCTGCTTTGTTGGTTGTAGGTTTCTGAAAAGAAAGCGAAGGCTTGGTGTGCTTCCAAGGGAAACATACCATACTTTGAGACTTCTGCAAAAGAAGGCTTTAACGTGGATGATGCCTTCCAATGTATAGCGAAAAACGCACTGAAGAATGAACCTGAAGAAGAAATGTAAGTTTTTATATTGCTGAATGTCATTTTTTTTGTGCTCCCTCCCTTCCCCACTCCCCCCTCAGCATTTAATTTAGTTCCTCTTCAGTTAGTTGAACAGATAGTTTACACAAAATCTAGGATTTTCATATTATATTTATAAAACTAATTGTTCACTGGTTCGCCATGAATGAAGAGTAGAGATTATTAACCCACATTTTTCTTTGAATTTACACTACCTTTAGATCAATCATTCGGTAGTTGACTATTATATTCTTTGTCTATGGGGGCCCAGGGAATAGTTCTGATTATAGCACTGGTATTGGAAGCTAATAACCTTCACAAAGTTTCACAGTGCTATTAGACTTTACACCAAAATTATGTCTTGAAAAATTAGTGCAGAATGGTTTGGTTTTGATTTCACAGCTATTTGAAAAGAGCCAGAAGCCTTTTCAATAGGAGAAACACTGGTTTACACCAAAAAGCATGTCTTGAAATTTTTTTTCCAGAATAGTTTGGTTTTGATTTGACAGCTATTTGAAAAGAACCAAAAACCTTTCCAATAGGAGAAACACTAGTTACACCAAAATGCCATAGTAAACACTAGTTGACACCAAAAACACTAGTTTGGTATTGATTTCATAGCTATTTGAAAAGAACCAGAAGCCTTTCCAATAGGAGAAACACTAGTTTACACCAAAAGGCATGTCTTGAAAGATTTGTGCAGAATAGTTTGGTTTTGATTTCACAGCTATTTGAAAAGAACCAAAAACCTTTTCAATAGGAGAAACACTAGTTTACACCAAAATGCATGTCTTGAATAATTAGTGCAGAATAGTTTGCTTTTGATGCCACAGCTATTGTAAAAGAACAGGAAGCCTTTCCAATAGAAACACTTGTGTTGGATACCATGTCACTGTGTTGACATTGTGGGCCTAACCACTCAAAGAATGTCACTTGTTAAAAATAAAACGATGCTTATCATTTTCAATGCACAATATTCATTGGAAAACCTTACTATTTCATCGTATAAATTAATAGTGGCTTCTGTTGAGTTGTTAGGCCCACGACCCACCTCATCGACATGATGACATGGTATGTTCTAGACTAGTGTCTTGTACTAGGGACTGAGCTGTGTGTCAAAAATGAAAGGTGGGTTGTGCCTTCATTTTTGTTGACTAATATTAGTAGAAAGTAGTTGTTACGATTTTGCTTTGTGTTGTCTATTCTCTTCGCAAAAGTTTCTTCATTAGTGTCGATATTGCAACAATCTTAGTAATAAAGGAACCTTCTGTTGTTTTCAAGCACTTGACTTTGTATACTTGATAAACTTGTTGTAAGCTTTTCTTCCATTAATATGAATACCAAATTCTCATGGATAGTTAGTACTAACTTATGCTTTTTGTTTGTCAATGACGAAAGATACCTTCCTGACACAATCGATGTTGCCGGTGGAGGGAGGCAGCAAAGATCTACTGGTTGTGAATGTTGAAAGACTGGATGAATGGGCTTGTTCCTGTGGATTGCAGATTCCAATTATTACCAGTGACATTTGGTGATTTAAAAAGTCAGTAATCTTAAACAGGCATGACATAGGGAGGATACAATTTAAATTCTATTTGTATTATAAGTTGATGGTAAAAGTCAATTTGTTTATTCTGTGTTGATACTGTTTATATTTAATTATTGTCCTTTGCCTTTGAATATTTACTATAGCTGTTTCAGTTCAACTTAATACGTTCCGAGTTGATTGATTGCTTTGGCAGGACAATCTTCATAAAAAAGTTCAGGAGGCCTTTGTATGAGATATATCCATGTGTGTTTTGGTTCAAAGTGTACTTGAATGTTGTGAATGAAGGTTATTCAACATGGTTGGACATCCTATTGAATGTGTAATAAATATTCACTCTCATGTATGTCAGAAATAAAATTAATAGATATACCCAACTTAGAACTCCCAAACCAAATAAGAACTACTAGGGTCTTAGAAATTGTTTTTGCTTAACTGGATGGAGGTTGGTATTCTAAAACTGGTCAAAAAGGAATCTTCCAAATTTTTCAGCAGCACCGGTGCCAGCTTTTGCTTCATTTACGCTTTTTGTTCCTGACGATTGCAATTTGTTCTTTAAAATTTGGTTTTCTGATTCTACTTTTGCGAGTTTTGTTTCCAGTGCCTTCCTTCGAGCATCAGCATCGGCTTTTGCAGATTCTAGTTGTTTGAGTTTTGTTCTCGATGACTGTAACTGGTTCTTTAGAGCCTTAGTGGTTGCTTGACTTGCTTCTTCATATTCTACTTGCTTGAGTAGTAACTGGTCCTTCAAGCTTTGGATTTCTTTCCTGAAGGCTTCTGCAGATCCTAGTTGCCTCCTTAGATCTAAATTCTTCGCTTCGGCTGTAGTAACATTCTTTGTCTTAGTCTCGAGTTCATATTCTTTACGTCTAAGACTGGTGCTGGATGATTGCAACTGGATATTTAAATCTTGCTTTTCCTTCCTTAGAGCAACAACTTTGGCTTCTGCAGCATTAGCTTCATTCCTCTTGGTTTCAAGTTCAAATTTTAGTTGCTGAAGTCTCGTGCCCGATGACTGCAACTGGTGGTTCAAAACTTGATTCGATTCAGATAGACGGTCATTCTCGAGGAGGCTCTTTTCAAGTTGCTTCCTTAGAGTAATGTGATTGGCTTCTGCAACTATAACATCTTTCGTCCTAGTCTCCACTTCAGCCTCTAGCTCTTTGACTCTTGTGTTCAATGACTCCGACTGATTCTTTATAATTTGGTTTCTCTCCAGTAAAACATCATACTCGAGAAGAAGCTGATCAAGCTGTTTCTTCAGAGCGGTATTATTGGCTTTTGCAATACTAATGTCTCTCGTCTTGGTCTCGAGCTCAGATTCCAGTTGTTTGAGTCTGGTGCCCGATGACTCAAGTAAACGATCACGCTCAAGAACCAATTCTTCAGATTGCTTCCTCATGGAATTTGTCTTTGCTTCTGCAGAATTAACGTCTTTTGCCTTGGACTCAAGTTCAGCGTTTAGGTTCCTGATGTTCTGGCAAAGTCCATTCATCTTAAAACCAAGGGAGCAGTACAATCCTGCAAGCACGAAACTCACATGGGGTTAATAAACAGATAATCTGGAGACACATTACTAGATAGTCCAAGATAAAGAGAGATTGGCTGTTGCTTATTGCAGATAAATGTACGATTGTAGGATTTTAAAAGAGAAAAACTATGTTTCATCCTCAAAATTACAGCACTACTGAAACAGTGAATTGGAAGACACAAATTAAGGGGGGTGTATTGTATATGGAATTAGCGGAGCTTTTTAAGAAATCTATGGAATTTAAAAGTCTGGGTGTATTCAATATAGACTTTCAGCAGTCCATGAAAGTCTTGGAGTATTCGATTAGGATTTTTAAAGACTTTATTAATTCCACTAAAATCTAGGGGTATTCAATTAGGACTTTAAATGAATAAAAGTTCAGAGGTATTCAAAATTTCATTCATACTTATGAAATTAGAAAATCAAGGAAATCAAGGATAATCATGGACTTTGTAGTGTTAACTATACATACCAAATTCTAATAATTTTCTAGCCACCAGACCAAAGATTTGAAAACGTTTATCAAAGATTTTTTTATTTTATTTTTATTTTTTAAATCTATCAAAGTTTTCTCTCTGCGCGCAAAGAGGTTGGTTATCTATCATCTCTCTTTCTTGTTTCTTCTTATCTTTTCTCTAATCTTTCATGATATTAATATTTTTTTTATACCCAGCATGTTCATTGTAGTTGTTGAATGTGGATTTTTATTTTTATTTTTGTTCAATTGTGATACTTGGAACCCTAATAGCAATAAAAAATAATTTATGAAACCCTAAGATCCAAATATTGTGGTCTACCCTAAAACCTTGAATAGTGTTGCTATGAAATACTGGGTTTTGTCTTATTAATTATGTTCATCGATTTGAATTTATATCATGGTTCAAGAGTGCATTGGTTGTGTTTTTTATTTTTATTTTTTTTATTTATTAGAAAATCTTTAGAAGTCATTCATAATAAAGTATATAGATTTTCAAGAATCAATAAAAAGTCTATTGCTAAAATCTATGGTTTTAAGAAATCAATAGCAGTCTATCAACTTTTCAAAAAGTCTATCATTTAAAAAAAGTCTGCACAAATCCAAATACAATACTCCCCCTAAGTTACAATTTTATCTTTAGTTATTCTCTGTGAAAGCAAGCATGCAATATTGGCTTATAATATAGCATCTTCTTCTGACTAATTAAGGAGTATACGAATAACAGAAAAGCCCCTAAACCTAATTAAGGATGCATAGAAAAGATAAAGATTACCCATGAGAAGTGAATCAATAACAACTGTCCCAAACTTCATAGGCTTGAAGAAGATTGTGACTACGAACACGAAGTCCACCAAGTTGAGCAGCCTCGCTATGGCCATGTTCTTCGAGGAGGTCTTGCTGTTCAACAGCATCACCCGAATCGAAGTTGACAAGAGGGTCAGAGAAAACAGCACCAGACAGTTCATTATCATTGTGAAAGTTAAAATTAAGCTTCGCAAAGCAGAGACGAATTAAGGTAAAGCTATTAGGGTTTACTATGGAAAAGAACTTTGACTTATATATATTGGTTTATTTGACCCAGATTTACTTGACAGATAAGTAATCCGGAATTCCGCTAATTATTACAAAATTAAAGTCTGAAATTATTATGATCGATTTAACTTAATTTGAATGGAACAAAATATGGATTTGACACTAGAACTATCTATGGTAAACAATACGTACGTGGAGTACATATTTTTGTCTAACAAGGTATAATCTCAATGATTTCTACGTAGTAATTATATGATTCCCAATTTGGTGTGTTAATATGGTCAAAACTTGCAGACCAAGTAAACTCTGGCCAACAAGTAAATCCTAAGAGGGTTTTCACTTTCCATACGATCAGTTGTCAGAAGAAAGAAGCAGCAGCATTTTAATGGCATTGAAATTTCTGAAAAAGAAGTGATGGCAATGATGCTTGGAAGAAGCGCCACTCATGAGTTATGATTAAGCAGCGTGAGCACGAAGCCCTCTCTAGTCTCTCGTATATAGAACAAAGCTATGACTGCAGATTGGCTATGATTCCAAAACAAGTTGAAGCAAAGAAGCCCCCATACACAGAGCGTGACAAATGTGTTTCCTTGTCCTCGATATGGATCGACCCATAGTCACCGCCAATGGACTCAAATAGTACTTCAATTAAAGTGTTCAATGGCTTGAAATTGAGATATTTTTTTGTGACTTATAAGTTTGACTCTATTTTTCAATTTTTGTGGCATTACATTCTCTGGTTCGTCTATTTTTTTTTCTTTTGAAAAGAAACAAATATTATTGAAGACAAAAACTTACGTAGAATCATGAGCTAAAGCTTCCTCGATCAGAAGAGGAGCAACTGGCAAATAAGAATTAGTGGGACAATTAGCTAATGCCCACTTTGCTAAACTATGAGTTATCATATCACCTTTTCTAAACAAATGAGTAAAGGTATATATTACCCGGCATTTGTGAAACAAAGCAAGAACATTGAGTCATTGATCACTATAAAGAGAGCGTAGGTTGACAGAAGAGGAATCCAAAAAGTGCACAACCTGAACTACTGAACTAGGAGGAGATAATCTGACTCCAGCCTAACAAGAGAGAGTCCCCGGTCCAGAACTAGCTTACACGTACCCCTAGCCTCAACACCAGCAAGCGCTTCCACTTGGGCCGGCGAGAAAACCTGCTCTGTACTCATAGATTTACCTCCACAAAAACGACTTCATGGTCTCAAATCACAACGCCAATACCTCCCTTTTCAGAATGAATATTATCGAAGGCACCTTCCAAGCATGAAAATACCACTGCCTAAACCATTTGATCTGTGGGAAACTAATGTAAAGGAAGTACCTTCCATGATATGTTAAAGTTTACAGGAGAAATTTGAGTTGGGTTGTAGTCCAAATAGCCTTGTACGTGAATCCGCCGCTGCGTACCACATTGTACATTTGTACGCGATATCAACCATCAACTTATCATGAAAACTACAAAAACTCGAGGGAAACTTTAAGATAATCCACATCCACTACTACAAAAATTGAATCAGACGACGCATTATAGTTTTCCGTCGTCTGATTGATTTTTATTTTTTTAGACGTTGTTTTTAAAAAATCCGTCGTCTGATATGGAATTATGAATTAGTTCAGAAGACGTATAAGGACAGAACCGTTGTATGACCCTAAAAAAATTGAGCGCCAAGTTTGCCACCATGTCATGTGGTGCCAAACCCCATCTCAAACCCCAAATTTTCCCCAACATGTATTAATCATACGACGATAAACAATAAAACTGTGGTCTAATTAAAATGTTCGACAGAAAGGAGGGAGATTTCCCTCCACAATTTTTCTCCAACTCCCCACGGAGGGAAGTCCAATTAATAGGAGACAACCCCTAAATTTAAATGGCTACATTCAGACCGCGTTCTTACACAAATCTGTTGTGTGAGTCCTTGTACAAATTGATAGGGCCTCACAAATCTGGCAGAAACCCTAACACTAACATAACAAAAATAACAAAATAGCAAAACCCTCTCTCGACAGCTAGCGTCTCACTCTATTTTGACTCGTCTCACTATCGATAGATCCTCACTCTGTCGCTCTCTTGGTCGCCTCACTCTCGACAGACCCAAACCAAAACCAGAATCCTCACTTTCCCAAACCCTCATTCTTCTCTCTATCTCGACAGACCCAAACCAAAACGAAAATCCTCACTCTCTAGCCAAAACCTCACTCTCCCAAACCCTCATTCTTCTCTCTAACCAATCTCATCTCTCTGCGAATGGGATTGAGCCGGTGAACTGAGATTGAGCCGATTCCCTTAGAGCGAAGCATTGTTGGCCAGTTTAGCCTCTCCGACTGGTTCCCGTCGCACCCAGCTGCAGGTCGAGACCGAGTTGTTTCTTTTTCCTGTCGCACCCAGCTGTGAGACCGAATTGCAGGTATCAAAATCGTTTCTTTCTGTTGATTCTCTTCGATTCTGTAACTGGGTTCTGATTATTGCGTCTTGTTTTCACTTGGGTCCTCTCAAGTTTTGATCTTTTTGTTGTAATTATCATGGGGTTTTCTGGAATGGAGAAGGTAAAGTCAACCCGAGACAGAAATTTTGGTTATCTGGAATACCCGGCCAATTGATGAAAATAGAATAGAATAGATTCTTTCTACTGTTTGATTGTGGGTCTGTTGTGTGCTTGATTTTGGTTAGATATGATGGATGTTGTTGTTCTTGATTCTTTCTGTTAATGTTTATATAATTATTAATATTTCTATTGATCATATTCAGTTTGGATTTATGTTTGGAAGCTCATTTCTTTGTTCATCTTTTGTATTTGATATCAGATATTCCTGCAAATGACTGGTTTAGCTGCAATAGTAGTAGTTGGAGCATATATGGGTAAGTTGGATTACATCCTGATGAATATTCCTCATTGCCTATTTGATTGTGAGCCTTTCAAATCTGCAGCGTTTCTGACCTCGATGATGACGAACTGACCTCGACCTCGACTTCTGACTTTGAACTGACCTCAACCTTTCTTTATTCTCTACTAACCAAGGTAATTTATCAATCCTTGTTTTGGTATCTGGATTTCGAAACTAGCACTGAACATCTGGGTCGGTGCTGAATGTGCTTGGACTGGAGCATATTCATATACACAAACACACAGTAATTATATCAATTTCTATGTACTGGGCAAAAGCAATAGGATTGGTTCATAGTTTTCAATTTCTATGTACTGGGCAGGAGTAATAGGAGTGGTTCATAGTTTTCAATTTCTATGTCCCTGGAAAGAGCAATGCAAACTGGTAAAATTACTGCTCGTACTCTGATAAGTTGTTTCTTTTTAGAGTAATTAGCTTTGCTTGGTCCAGCTTAACTTAGAACATTAATGAAATAGTGAAATAGCTTAACTTCCTTTGCTTAGATTGATAAAAAAAAATCCATGAAAGCATTAATGCAGTGAAGCTGGGAAAGTTTTCAGAAATGTGTGCATTGGGATCGACCTTGTTTTGTGTTTGAAGTCCCTTTCAAAAGTTTGTAATTCTGAGCTAGTTTCCTTGAGTTGTTCGAGTGAAGAGAAACAGAACCCAATTTGGGAAATTCATGGTTTTGTCTAGGACTTTTTGGATTCTAGAAATTGAATAAGTTTGAATTTGAATTTGGTTAAGACCATAGAGCATCCATTGACTCTTATATTTGGCATTCAGAGGTGTTGGCTGATTAGCACAAGAAATATGTCTCTGTTGTGAAGTTGTGGTTGGGACCAACTCAGCTTTTAGTGTCAATAAAGGATCCAACTCTTATCAGAGTCATGCTACTAAAGGCTGCAAATAAGTTGCCTATGATTGGGAGGGCATTCCATTTGGCCTTTGGAAGGTCAAGTCTCTTTGCTTATTCTTTGGATGAGGTATCAACTCCTTGTTTCACTTCTTGAGCTACTTGGGTATTTCTATTACTTTGCATCATTCTTAGGTTAATGTCCTTTTAAGTTTTTTTTTTTATGTTGTAATGATCAGTGTATTCCCCATCTGTCTTTCAGAATTTCAAGGGCAT
>BDJD01000210.1:42322-52818 GCA_002564525.1 Rosa multiflora
CATCAATTGGAAACTTCTGCATCTATTCAATTGTTGTTGGAATGGTTATTGGAATATCAGTTGGAACTCAGAGGAGGCCTGCCCATTCTTACTGGTGCCAACACTAGGCTAAGCAACATGGCAAGTACTAAGGATGTGTCCCAAGGATCACAGACAGTAGCTCGACTTGTAGACATGGAGCTGCAAGGTACTTGGCCATTGTATGATGTAGAAAATGGCAAAAAAGTTGACAGAAACAGAGAGAAGACAAATGTACAAATGAGCATCCTAAATTTGTGTATGAATATTTGGGAAATACTCCCTATTTCATTTCAATTTACTGAATTCATTTTACATGTGGTGGGATTTGAATTAATTTGATTGTTATATATTTTGTAACTATTAGACAACAAGAATAAATGAAAAGCATTGTCCGACATGTTATAGCACAATGGTAAAAGCTCAATGCGTCGTCTCAAAGCACAAATACATTTAATTGTTAGTCTTCACACGACACTTTTTGTCAAAAGAACTATCGAATGTATACAATAGTCACAATTGTTACAAAATAAAAACTGTCGTCTGAATAAAACTCACACAACGGTTATAAAATAAAGCGACATCTAAATCGCAGTCACACAACAGCTACATCTTATGCCCGTTGTCTGAATAACAGTCACAATAACTAATGCTGTCGACAGGCTGCCAGCATGCTGCCGGCATGCTGCCGAGCCCTTCACACGACGGTTCCCTACAATCGACCTTCATCAGACGGCGCCTCAATAGACGACGCTTTACCTCCATATCAGACGACGGTTTTTAGCCGTCGTCTGATTCAATTTTTGTAGTAGTGATCCTCCACGGTAGAGAAACCAGGAGAGCCTCATTGCAAGAAGCAGTAGTCTTATCAATTAATTAATTAATTAATAAGGGTTTTTATAAATGTACCCAGCAAATATCTAAATATACCCGGCATATTTTTTACACCAAACAAGTTTCCAATAATACCCTTATTTTTAATTCAAAACAAAACTCATTACACCCAACAAAACCTTATTAGAGTGAAGAATAATATACCCAGCAAATCCTTCGTTCTTCTGAGATTCTAAATTAACATGGATGCATAACCAATCCCAAACTCAAGAATTCCACTAATCTTCGACTTGCTCTGATCATCACTTCATCAGCATTCATCTTCCAATTGTCGGCCAACTGCACTACCATTGTTTGGCCATCACTTTCCACCTGTTCCTGCTCCTTCCCCTTGCTTAATTTGTCATCAAATATACCCTGCTACTTAACAAACAATTATTAGCTAATGCATTAGCGACAACATATGAGAATTAAGTATGACGTATGTACCCAATATGCTTTGGACAATTTCAATACCTTCATCTCATGGGAACACTCCTTCTGGGAAGTTTCAAAGCACCAAAAAAAAAAAAAAGAATTTGATTCTGCATCCCCATGTATCTCTCTTAAGGGATATCTTACTCTCTTCTACTTGGTTCAAATCTCCACGATTGAGGCAATTCTTTATGTATTGCATAAAAGTCCTTGCTTTATATTCTCTTGCATCTCCCTGAAACGAGATCATCAGATCACCCAAAATAACAATCTCATCGTCTTTGCTCCATGTTATTCCTGCACAAGAAGATTAATTTGGTGTTGGAGTTGTTCTCATCAACTACAACTGGAGCTGAGGAAGTCTTGTTTTTTGGGACTTGTTCCTCGTCAACATTTGAGAAGAACGAAGGATTTGTTTTATGTGGACTTGTGGAGTTTATCTTCAATAATAATTTAGGCTTTGCTGGGTGTAATAGGTTTTGCCGGGTTTAATTACAAACAAGGGTATTATTGGAAATTAGTTGGGTGTGAAAAATATGCTGGGTATACTTAGATATTTTCTGGGTACATTTAGAAAGACTCATTAATAAACATACCTCAAAGTCATCGGTGTCGGTAGAGGGAATAACGGCGGGAAAGAATGCCATCGTGGCATCCAAAATTAATCCTCTCAAATTTTGACAATTTTCCCATCTCTAATTTGAATAGTTTGATACATAAATGAATTGACATCGAGCATTGGTAGACTAGTTTTTTTCTTTTTTCTTTTTTGATGTGTAGATACAGTTAGGATGTGATAATAATTAATTAGGAAAGGCAAGTCCTAGTTGGACTTGATTAGTTTTCCTAATTGGACATGGTTGATGTCAAAGTTTATTCCTATCAGGAATAGGATCTTTTCTCTTGTACAAGAAGGTTTGGTTTTCCTACTACCAATTGGATTATAATTGGGGTGCCTATATATAGAGGGCATGGGTAGTAAACCAAGGCATGGTAGGTGCATGCGATCATCCACAAGACAGTGTATATCTCTTGGGTAAGGGAGCAGAGATGTCAAGAGTGAATACAGCTCTTGGGTGAGAGTGAGTTCTTGGGAAATTCTATAAGTGTGGGTGTACAAGGGTTATGCATTTGGGTTATGGTGATTTAGCTCAATTGTATCTTTAACTGTAATTATTCTCATAGTGAAGAACATGTATCTCTCGGGAGGACGTAAGCATAGATTTATGTTGAACCTCATTAAATCTCAGTGTTCTCTTGTCGCTTGTCTTGTGGTTTGCTTACTTTTCAATCGGTCTACTCTGTGAGCCTTGACGGGAGGGATTCTAATTTCCTTAACAGATACAAGATAGTTTTATTGTAACATGTTCACCCCAACAGTGCATATTACAAAGTGTGAGAAACTAACCCTGATAGCTTTATGATGTTTTATTTTTTAAAATTAAAAAAGTTACAACAGTTTCTCTCTCGATTTTGGGAAGCTTCTCTTTTTTTTCATGGAAAGTATTACAATTTTTTCAAATATGATGATATAGTCTATTGACCCTCTTATCCTCAAATAAAAATAATTTATTTATTAATATCTATATTATGTGATGACATATGTGATAGTTCAAAAATTTAACCATTCCCTCAAAACTTAGCTTAATTATATATAAGATAAGATATGTATATGACCTTATGTATTGAACTAGTCTACCTTTACATTGAACTAAATCTATATTACCGACTGTTTTTTCAACGAGAGCGTCTCTCTCTAAAACCTAGAGAGAGAAAACAGATCTGAAAAAAAAAAATAGTGTGGTAGGTATCATCTGGTATGTTAGACCTCGATGGATAGTAGGAAACAGGAGTGCACATAAGCGAGTCCCGTTTTCCGGTACAATAGAGAAGTCGTTGACAAGTTTCCGAGTTCAGATGATGGTGAGAGGGAAATCCTACTAGGGAAGGGGTTGTTTTGAGGTCCCTTGGGGGCGACCTCTCTCATTTGGCTTCTCTGTTTTCTCAGTTCCTCTGTTCTTCATCCTTTTCTCTTGCTTTTCTCATACCCTTGTGGTGATTTAAACCCATCTTGTGCTGATTTTATTGGCTCATGTCCAGTTCTAGAGGACTTTGTTCCTCCTTTCTTTGCCGATCAACCCAAAAAAATTTCAGATAAAAAAAACTCCATGTTTTCCCTCACCTATCACCTCACACCAGCTCCCCTCCATCTACCAAAGACCTGCTCTATGAAGGATTTAGTGGCTACCTCTTAAAAGTGAGAATCACTTACCAAAAGGAGTATGGGTGCTCACGCATGGGTGTTTCACCCCCCATTCACCACTGAAATTTTTTCTTTGCTATTGGCTTCTGTCCCATTTCGGTGGCTTTGTTCCCTTCTTAGTTTGAGTCTCTCTGGTGGAGAAGAGAGGGTCAATGTGTGGTTTTGGTTCCTTTCTCTCATTCCCCTTAACTTTGGTTTTGACTGGATTTGCATTTTGGGATTGTTCTGGCAACGGTTATTCGGTACTCATCACCTCGATTTAGCACTTCTCGCATCCTCTTAGTTTCTGGAAGCGGCGGCGGTGGTGACTGCAGCGGCTGTTCGGAAGAGTTTGGGCGGCGGCGGCTGTGTTAGTATTGTAGGAGTTGATGTTTTATTTAATTTTTAGAGTTGCACTCTTTTACACTATCCATATAAATTATGGTTGAGTTGTAATTTTCCTTATTGGGTTTATTTGTACTTAGGCCTTGTTTTGGGCACCTTCTATATTACCGACAAATTACAATTAACTAGTTCTACACCTTTATTTCAGTCACCAAGAGAGTAACGAGAAGTGGCTGTTTGACACGTAGTGAACACCATCACCCCCTGGATAGATGACACGTGTAAAAGCAAGGCGATAAAACGGAAATGAACATGTGAGATACATTTTTAGACAAATCTCCTTCGAATTGTTTGGACAAACCCAACCTCCTCCTAAGTTCGAACATCTTCTCCTACATTCTAGGTTTGTCTCAGATCCAAACAATGGAGGCTTCCGAGGAACAACAAGCCGGAACACTAGTGCACCACATCCTCCCTCCCCGCCTCGAAGACGCCGGCCTCGAAGACTGCGCCCTCCCCCCCGATTCAATCAAGCAAGCCTTCCTCAAAGCCGCCGCCGCCGTCAAGTCACGCGCCACCTCCCTCTTCACCGACGACGACGACGAAGAAGACTGCGTCAGAGATCCCTGGCCGTCGGCGGAGGGGCGCCCCGACGCGGTGGTCGGAGCCGAGACGGAGGGGATTGCTCCGGGAGCTTGCGGCGGAGATGGAGTGGTGGTGGGCGGTGAGGAGGAGAAGAGGGATAAGGTGGTTGTGGGAGGTGAAGATGTGAGGGAGGTTGGTGGAGAGAAGGCTTGTGTTGATGGGTTGGTTGGGTTAGAGATTGAAGAGAAGAAGAATGAGGATAAGAATGATGAGGGACCTATTTTGGTTGGAGGTTATGCTTAAACCCATTTATTAGATTTTAATCTTACTGGGTTTGATTAGCTTTTTGTAATGTGTTCTACCTTCAAATGTTGTTGCTTCTTCTGTAATGTATATATTGAATCACTGCCATGGGTTTAGAAATTGCATAATGAATTTCAACTTCAGCTAGTCCCAGGAGATTGATTGTGATGAAGGATTTTCTCTTTTGGCCTTTTGGGTAGGTGAGAATGAATTAGATTGTGATATCATGGGTGGCTTTTGCAAATATGATTGGCTATGCTAATGCAAAGTGGCAACTTGGAGGTCCATACTTGTGCGTGTGTGTGGAGTATGATTTAGTTTCAATGAACTCGCAATGAAAGACATTCTGGTTGATGGCATTTCATATATATGAACAGCTGATTTCATCCCATACTTCACTATCAAAATTGGACGCACATCCATAAATGTTGGGCCTAAGATGGATGATTGATGTAGAGTGCCAACCACTTGTTTCTCACGTTGACAAATGAAATCAGGTAGATTTACTTTCACGTGCTGGTTGTAATGCGAATAAAACAATGGTTCGATGAGATTTAAGAAAATCATACACAATCCAATTGAAAATGATTTTCTTGTCAAAATTTCTAATCTGCACGGCTTCCAATGGAAAAACAGAGTGAAGATCGAGTATAATTGTCATTTTATATAATTAGTTGGCTGGGATTGGAGGGTTTTATTATGGGTTTAAAGGAAAATAACCCAAACAAAACAAAGTTAGGGGTCGACCTGGGGAGGAACGACAGGTAGAGAGCAAAGCAGAGCCTATATGAGTGACAGAACAGACCTTATTTTCTGGGTTCCTTTTGGAGAGAAACTTCTTTGTACTTTCATTTCTGACATTAGGGGTGTTACAGTTATCCTTTAGCACTAGCACTCATTCATTAAGTTACGAAAACAATATATACACACAAAGACACAGCAGCTAGCCCTGCTTCGTATAGGAACTGGGTTTTGGCTGGGAGCTCTTCTTCACCTTTGAGATTGGATCTCTTTTGAAGGAATCAAATGGCTCAAGTTGGATTACCATGGTGTGGTTTGAGGTGGAGTATGGGAATGGTTGTGGCTGGTTTTCTTGTTGTGGCTTTAGTGATTGGTTCACTGCAAGAAACATTCCAACAAGATGCTTCAATTTACAGTGGGACTGAAAAGTTCCAATCTGGTTATTTAAACAGAGTGCTAAGCCTTGTATGGCGACCGGGTCGATTGGGTTATGTGGCTGTTTGGCCTGTAAGTTTCATTTTCATTGCCTTCTCGATCGGTTATTCTTGTTTCTATAATGATTTTGAAATGCTGTTTTTTATAGTGTATTGTTGGATATACAGGAAATGGAATTTGGTTGGAGAATTGTGGTGGGAACAATAATTGGATTCATTGGAGCTGCGTTTGGGACTGTGGGAGGAGTAGGTGGGGGTGGCATTTTTGTTCCTATGCTCACTTTGATTATCGGGTTCGATGATAAATCATCAACAGCATTATCGAAGTGTAAGTTCTTTCTCACTTGTTCTTTAACAGCTTTTTCAATTTTCACCTGCAATAGAGGATGAAATATCTTCAGACTTGATTAGGCACCTAGAAAGTTCAAGTGTTGTATGTTGATGAAATATTGAAATGAAACCTATTGGTCATTCAGCCCTCAACTGCTGTTAATAGAAATAAAATTGTTGATTTTATGCATTAGTGGTGTTTGACTATTTGTTTGAGGGGAGGTAGGTTGAGCTTGAGAGCCTAAACTTCAATTGGTCTTTTTGTTGCTTCTACAGTTCCACCAAATGATGTGTCTGTCTCATCATTTGGGTTTGACTGCCTGTGAAATTGGGTTCTTAACTTCTAAGTCTCAATTAGGTTCTCTGTTGCTTTCACATATTGATGTGTGTAATCTACCCTTTCACATTTCAAATGTACCTGAATGCAATTTGGTGTGGTTCTGTCCGGTTGCTTAGGTATGATCACGGGTGGAGCAGCTGCAACTGTTTTTTACAACTTAAGGTTAAGGCATCCTACTCTTGACTTGCCCATCATCGACTATGACCTGGCGCTTCTTTTCCAACCGATGCTTATGCTTGGGATTAGCATTGGAGTTTGTTTGAATGTAATATTTGCTGAGTGGATGATTACAGTGTTGCTAATCATTATTTTCTTAGGTACGGTTCGAATTATACAAGACATTTCTTCTCTCAGTTGGACCACTTATTTGAATTATTAATGATGACTTGCAGGCACATCAACTAAGGCCTTCTTCAAGGGAGTTGAGTCCTGGAAAAGAGAAACTATACTGAAGAAGGTCATCTTAAACTCTGCTCATTAATTAGGTTCATTTTGTATTAGGATTAACTTGATCCATCCCTGGCATTTTGGCTCACAAGTTTTGAATTTTCAGGAAGTTGCCAGACTAATGCAGTCAAATGGTGAGTAGATATATCATTCTCCCTTTTTTAGCAGTGGTCTTTCACCATTTACCTCTCCAAATTCAGATGCCTAATGAGGTCTTCTCGAGGCTAATAAAGAATTTACTTTTTGTTAAGGTAATGGTAGTCAAGAAGTTGAATACAGACCTTTACCTGGCGTTCCAACCAACAATTGTCTATCAGAAACAAATGAGTCTAAAAGGAAAGAGGTATCGTTTTGCAGCCTGAATTTCAGTTGACACAGTGTTGTACGGACTGACTTTCTGTATCCTTCTCAGGTTTCTATTATTGAGAATATTTGCTGGAAGGAACTTGGACTTCTAGTTGTTGTCTGGATTTTAATGCTTGCATTGCAGATTGCTAAGGTTCTTAGTTCTCACAGTGATTGAGTTTCCTTGAAAACTTATGTATCAATGGTTAGCATTGACAGAATCTTGTTTGGTTTGCACAGTATTATACCACAACTTGTTCGGTAGCATATTGGGTATTGAACCTCATGCAGGTACCTTCCATGTCCTACATAATCAGAAAGCAAGAATTTTAAGTGTGAAATACAAGCCTCATTGTGATCTTCAATTACTAAATTGTGGTTCAAAAACATCATTTTTCGCTAATTTTTTTCTCCAAAAAAAATTTCTTAGATCCCTGTGGCTTTTGGAGTGAGTTCATACGAGGCTGTTAGACTGTACTATGGACAAAGAGTGATTTCATCCCAGGAACTATCAAGCACGAATTGGAAAGTGCACCAACTTATTCTTTATTGTGGCTGCGGCATCATAGCTGGTATAGTTGGTGGTTTGCTTGGACTTGGTGGAGGCTTCATTCTGGGTCCTCTTTTTCTGGAGCTGGGAGTCCCACCTCAGGTAAATATTTTACTTCCTTTTGATATTAATAAGTGGAATATTTGCTGACGAAGAAAATGTGAAATAGTTGAGGTTGTGTTTCTTAAATATCTTCATGTAATTGTAGCATTCAGTTGTTCCATTAAGAAACAGACCACCTTTCTAGAGGGGCATATGGTTTAGGGTTAATATCAACAACATTATAGCTTGAATACATCCACTCTTCATCAAAAATATAATTTTAAATATGTCATTAGGATTAGTTGGTCCAGAAGATATAAAAAATGATCTCATAGGGAAATCTGGTCCAAACCCATTATCAAACCAAATGTTGATATTCTTCACATTGTCAATCCTCCAGCTATAACCTTGCTGAAGAACATTACCAAACATAAAACCCTTCCAAGTACTGCAACCACAGGAAGACTCATCATTATATATTTAAAACAACTAGTACCTTTGAAATTCTTTTTTCCTGAGCATTTCAGCCCATGATTGTTTATCACCAGTAACTATTCTCCCGAAAGACTTTGCAAGGAGGGCTATGGTCATGGCTTTTAAGTTCTTTATTACCTACCTGTATACCTGCAGCAATCAGTTTATCAGTCAAAATGTAGACTATCCCATGTTACTATAAGTAGGATGAGGTTTCGTATCAGAGGGTTGCACCTCCGGTGAGGATTCTTATTGATACAATCTAAAGCAATACATGTATCAATAGGAAATTTAGCTGTCTGTGATGGCAGCAGTAGCAATGTGATATATAGCATCATTATTAGTAGCTTGCGTGTACCACTCTCCATCAATGATATAATCTGCTACTAACTCATTAATATTAGAAGGACCTGAAGAAATAGAGAATGAACTCACAAGGTAATTAGGTCCCAATCAACTATGGAACCAAAGGTTGATACTCTTCCCATTGCTCACACACCTTCTGAAACCTTGCTAAATTACCTCACTTAACACCCTTAATGTACTGGAAGAACAGGATGCCCATTATATTCTCAAAGTAACTAGTGCCCTTGAGATAATTTTTCCTGAAAAATTCTGCCCCTAAGCCTTAATTACCGGAGAACTGTATTCATAGCTTAAGATTTTTTTATTCTAGGACCACTAGCATGCTTGGGAATGCTGACTTTATCCAATCTCTCTAGGGGAGGTTCACATGAGATTAAATCTCCCCATTGAAATTCCCTATTGATACGATCTAAAGGATTAAATGTATCGATAGGAAGTTTAGTTGTCTGCATAGTATGTAGATCAAGATGGCAGGAGGACAAGCATGTATAAGAATGAGTCCTCCAGCCATCGACTTGTTGTACCTAAAATTATATCCAACACATGGACTGCTTCACTGTATGAATGATTTGTTCTTTGCAGGTGTCGAGTGCCACAGCTACATTTGCCATGACATTTTCTGCGTCCTTGTCAGTTGTTGAATACTACCTCCTCAAACGTTTTCCAGTTCCCTATGGTAATTAACTTTCCTAGCCATTCTGATTTTTGTTGATAAAATGGTGAATTCTAAGAAGAGATATTGCGTGGTGGCTTTGTGTTTTAATATATCTTGCAGCTCTCTACTTTACTGCTGTGGCAAGCGTTTCAGCCCTCGTAGGGCAACATGTGGTGAGAAAGGTTATTAAAATTCTAGGGAGAGCGTCTATAATTATCTTCATTCTCGCCGCAACAATCTTTGTCAGTGCAATATCACTAGGTATGTATAAACAACACTTCGATGAACTTTCATGTCCTGGCCATGATATGGATTTCGTTTCTTCTTTTTTTTTTCTTTCCCATTTTTATTTCTCCTAATGGTTGAAGGATGCTTTGTTTTGACACAGGTGGGGTTGGCATAGCGAATATGATTGAAGAGATTGAGAACAACGAGTATATGGGATTTGAAGACATGTGCACTTAACAGCTTTCCTTTTTCTCTTTCTTTTTTTCTTTTCTCAGAATTGTAGAACTTCGAGTATAGTAGGGACTGAATGACAACTTTTTTTGGACCAAGCTGGTTCTACGGTTAATCTATAGACTACTTCAACATGTTGGCTCACGTTTTTCCTTTTCTATTTCTAAGGTAAGATAATGTGAAGGAAAATGAGTAAGAACATAGCGAATTTGCGTTTTAATTTGAAAGAAAAAGGGTTATTATCACAAATGGTACCTAAACTTATCCTCTATTTTATTGATAGTACCTGAACTTCAATTTTGATCACAACCAGTACTCGAACTTTTCGATTTCATTTTAAATGGTACCTAAGGCCACCTTCGGTCACTATTCCGGCCAAAAAATCCAAATCTTAAAAAATAAAAAATAAAAAAACAAGTTCAAGGCAAGTCTATTACCAAAAAATCATCACTATATATGATCGCAACCCTTGAAATCATCAAAAATCATCACTATGATCGCCTCTCATGCCA
>BDJD01000211.1:0-15410 GCA_002564525.1 Rosa multiflora
GTTTTAGAACTTTCTGTATATCTGCCCGAGGACCTCCTTTACAACTACCAATTGTAGCTTCCCACTCCTCTGTGCTTCTACGAAATAGATGAGAGCCTAAGACTATCAAAGCTAATGGAAGGCCTTGGGCATAACGTATAACATGTTGTGCAAGTTCCAGAAAATCGCTTGGAGGTTCATTTCTTTTGAATGCATGCAAGCTAAACAACTCCAAAGCATGACGCTCATCTAATATCTTGACCTCATATACTTCATTAACTTCATGAGCAATTAGCCAACGTTTATCTCTTGTTGTTATGAGAATTCTACTGCCCGGGCCAAAACAATCAGGGGATGGAACTAAGTTCTTTAATTGGCTAGAATGACTCACGTCATCAAGGATTAAGAGAACTTTTTTATTTTGCATTCTTTCCTTTATAAAACTGACTCCCTTATCAACACTGCTCACCTTCAAATTTGAGTCCCTTAAAAGATCATGCAAAAGTCTCTCTTGCAGTTGGGCTAGGCCATTTGAATTAGATCTAACATCTGCCAAGAAACAACTAGTTTCAAACTTATGGCAAATTGAATTAAACATAGCTTTCGCAACTGTGGTCTTTCCTATTCCACCAGTCCCCCATATGCCCACCATGCGAAAAATATTTTCCTCGGCTTTTAAAAGACTGTCGACATCTTGTATACAAGACTCTAATCCAATTGGATATTCAGCAACGTGCCACTTACATGAAGGGTTTACTACTCGGGTAGACAACTCCCCAACAATGTCGTTGATAAATTCAGTCTCGTACCTAAGAATTTAAAAGCATATATAGGAAATCAAATAAAGTAGAAGATTATTGGTGTCTTCATAAATCTAACTAATCAACTAGGTAGTGGGGTTGGGTTAAAAACATACCGACCCTCCTCGAAAGTCCATCCAGACAAATCTGCTGCTTCCTCAAGAGCCATCCTCCATTTGCCGATGCTATCCTTGTATTCGCATTGATCAATTTTAGCAAATGCGTCACCGAAAGCACCTGTTTGGTGTCGTACATCTGAGGTAGCCACCTTGTAGAAAACAGCTCTAAACTTCTGGCCTTTGGATTTTCTGCAGTCAAGTATCTTGACCAGTTCATCTAAGCACCACCTTGAGGAAGCATAATTTTGAGAGAAGACGACGATAGAAACTCTGGACTCCTCAATTGCTCTGAGGAGCTCTTGTGATATGTCTTCTCCTCTGCTAAGCTTATCATCTCTGAAGGTCTTAATTCCCCTCAGACACAAAGCGTTGTGCAAATGATCTGTAAAATCATAGCGCGTATCCTTGCCTCGGAAACTCAGGAAGACCTCGTATGTGTAATGATTTTGGTGATCAGTAGAAGAAAGTGGGAGAGAAGAAGATGAAGAACTGGCGGCTGCTTCGTTGGTCAGAGAAGCCATATTCTGCTTGCTTTGCTCCATCTGTTGAATGTTGCCTTCCCGGAGTGCTCTTGTTTTGTAGATCTGAGATCTCAATTCTCAAGAAGATAGTTTCTTGGTGCCTGCTGCAGTGTGAATGTGACGTTGAAAATGGACTAAATCAGAAGCTCTATGATTTTTTAAATGTTTTCCTTTCTTTGCAGCAGCTTCTTTTTTATTCTTCCTCGGAAACTCAGCTTCTTTTTCTTCTTTGCGATGCCTTCGAAGTTCTCAATTATGTCGTATATTCTCATTGCCATTTGTTTTGTTTAATTATCAAGTATCAGTTGCTTGGTTAATATCTCAAGTAGTCTTACTGTACACAATATCCATGGTATCAAATTCCTATGCAGACAACTGCCACAAGCATTACAGTGAAAAACCGGTTGGGATTTGATTGAAGCAGACATGAACCAGGAATTATACATTTAGAATTGAGATACTGGATATTAATTTGTTGCTGTTTAAGTTTAGGGTATTCAATACCAGCTAATTTTTAATTTTCAGAGGAAGAATCAGTTCTTATGACCCTATTCAGCAACCACCTCTGTTAATCACTTCACCAGAAAAGAAATGCAGCTGGCCCTTTTGAAGTGCATTTAGAATTCAAAACTGCTGTCATCTATGGAACTGTTTCTGAGGATCAAAATCCTACAGTAGAAAGGAATCAAAGGATTGCTTAATCCAAGGAAATATGGTGCAAATATGATATGTGTTGATAAATTGGCACCCGATTGCGTAGGAAAATATTGTAGGCACAAAGTGCACAACTAAGGTGAACAGCAGACACTCTTGCTTCTAGCTAGCTTATTCAGAGTTGGGAAAAATCTGCACCCATTCCCAGTACGTGGCACCTCTTTCCTCCCTGCAATAGCCTGCAATATGGCAAGTAGTAAAGTAAAACAAAAACAAACAAAAAAACCAGAAAGCAAGATCAATAACAACAGGATACAAGATGTGTGGAAAACCACTTCCTTATCTGATCATCAATTTTCTCAGAAAATGGTGGGACCAATTCACTGTCGGCAATGACAATGGATACGGCATACCTGATCTCATCATCATATATGTAGCCAACCTCCGACTATCAGATCCTCTGCGTTTGTTGAATCCTTGTGTCTACAATTATGAAATAACTCAAAAACCAAAACCAAAACCAAAAGCAAATGGCCAAATGCACACTGAATGGGAAACAGAAAGCCAGCCAACATTGCTCAAGGAGGCCAAAGTTCATTGCTGATTTCTACTTCTTGACGAAAATTAGCATCATCCGATTCTTGTTCTAGAAAGAAAGTTTTAATCACTTAACTAAAGAGTGATTTGGCGAATACTGTATGCAGAGTTTTGGAACATATTCTAGAAATAAAGAAAAATGAAAGACCAAGATAGAGACAACCATTTTGTTCCTTAACAATTTAGGGATTAATGTCATGTTCTTCTCTTTTTCCTTATATCAAGTGTTAGGGGATTAATATCAATGTCGATACCTCATGTGTAGCCACTAGCTAACCTGTCTCATAACAGTGCATATATTAACTAACAAACTATACATATTTAGGACTGTCACTGTATTTATCAATTTCAAGTAACCTATGTAGTTCTTATCGAGTAGAGACATAGCCATATGTTCAATTATGAAGTTACACTTGCTAGGCTAAAATTTGAAGTTTTCTTCATCCAATGCTCATCAAAATATACCAGAGTTAATTGAACATGATAAACATGGTAATGGGAGTAACAAGGTTGCACTAATGCAGTAAAAATCAGGATAGATCTTGCCCCTTTCTGCTCCCAATGCAGACATGGATGAAACAACAGTCGAGATTCAATTGAAGCAGACATGGTTGGGACTTCTGGACGGATTTGGATGCAACATTTAGATACTCAATATAAAATATGATGATGGTGTAGTTGCTAGAGCTGAGATACTCGAAACCTCAGTTTATAGATCTTTAAATTGAGGGTACTCCAATCCTTCCAAGTTCCAACTACTATCTAAATTTACAGAGGAAGAATAAGTTTTCTAAAGAATGAGCCATTTTTCAATGTTCGGTTCATTTTACTAAGCAGGTTTCAGAAACATGTACGATAATGAATGAATAATCATAGATGCGTGCTGTTATACTGCAACATAACGACACAAAACCAGCACCATCTAAGTTAAAAATTTAAATTAAAAACTTGGAAAAGGAAAAGGAAAAGGAAAAGATTCAGTTATTTATTAGAAGATGATTACATTTACATACCTACATATTGTAATTTTGTACTCTTCCTGCAGCAACCTCTAAAGAGCCTCATGCCACTTGCCTATGACTATACAGATAATCAGTCTCATCAACCACTCTACTTGATCACTGCAATGGAATACAGGCAGTCAGACCTTTTCAAGAACAGATATACAAAACAAAATTGCCATTAATCCATGGAGCCATTTACTAATATCAAAGTTCTTTCCAAATATAACTAGACGTACATGCTCCTCTTTCTTAAGGTGCTAGTATGGTAACCCCAGATCCAAGCCATCCATATATGCTGATCAGTTGACGCAACTACAATTTTTCTAATTTCAAATGTTACTAACCACTATGAATTAAAAGCTCAGAAAAACCAACAAATGAAAAATCAATGATATCCAGAAGACCAACATGGCTACATGCTGTTAGTACTGCCACAAAGACTACTTCTTCTGGTTTCACCCTTTGCATAAGCATGTCATCAAAAAGCTCTATAGCTCACTCCCCATTTTCTTGCATGGCCATTGCTCCAATGGCTGCTGTCCAAGCAGAAATATCTCTTCTTGCCATGTTATCGAACACCTTCATTGCACTTTGAAGGTCACCATATCTAGCAAACATGTCAACTAAAGCTGTGCCGAGCCACATGTCACAGTTAATTTCGTTTTTTTTTTTTTTCGATGTAAGCATGAATCCACTTTGCAAGATCAAGAGCTCCTAGATATCCGCAGGCAGATGCAGCCTCCACCATGGTCACCCTATCTCCTTTTATTCCCTCAGTCTGCATCACCCTGAAAAGTTCAATTGCTTCCCCAAACTTGCTTTCTTGGAACAGAGCACCAATTAGTGTTCCAAGAGACAAGATCACTCTTTGGCATCTCACTGAACATTTCAAAGCTGACTTCACATGACCATTTCTTATGAAACCAGAAATCAATGAGTTCCATGATACTACAGTCCTATTCGACATATTGTCAAAAACTCTGCAGGCCATCTCTTGTTTGCCGCAGTTCATGTACATGTCAATCATAGCATTGCAAATCGTATTACAACCTTCCAGTCCATTCCTTAAAACATAAACATGCAATACTTTCCAGTGAGAGAATCGCTTAGTTGTGCGAAAGCTGTGATGGCAGACAAAATGGTAACCTTGTCGGGTCTTAGGCCCTGTTGTAGCATTTCACCCATCACCGAAACTGCTTCACCAGCCAGTCCCTGGCGCACATAATTTGACAAATCCCTATTATAAAGAACCAAGTTTTTATCCACACATTCATCAAAAAGACACTTTGCAGCACTAGTATCCCCAAATTTCATAAACATATCAACAAGTGAATTCACCATAAGCATATTACACTCTTCAGTCCAGACACCCCAATGTAAGCCCAACACCCTCACTCAACGCAACATCCTTCAACTTTGCACAAGCAGAAATGACACGCACCATAGTCACCATAAGCACAAATCGAACTAGTCCACGACACAGTATTTCTCTCAAGCATTTCATCAAACACCTTCCGGGCATGATCCAGTTCCCAATAAACACGGGTTCCTCCAAACCCATCTTCCGAAGCCACCCATGGAGCTGAGCCCCTTCACAGAAAGCCACAATCTTCGAGCACGCGCTCAATGCAACATGTGAACAATAGCCTCGCCACTAATCAAAGAATTGTACATGAACAACACACCCTTCCTCTGTTTTTCTCTACTCTGTTTTACGAATTAGAGGGGAGTAACATTTGAAGTGGAAATGAGAGTTGAGGTACAAAAGACGGTTTCTTTATCATGAATTACATTTCAACCGTGAATGTCATCGATTGACTCTCTGTAATTCCAATCGTAATTCCATCGATCGACAGATATCAAGGCAACGCTAATTGGCTTCGTTTTCTATAGTTAAAGGAATCTACTGCTGCAACACATCTGTTGCTATAAAACATTGTGAGACACATGTGAGATTTAACTCAGTTTTGATTAAAATTTTCTTAGCACGTTAAGCACAACTATCTAGAACTCATAGGATAAACCAGATTTTCTGTGCAGAGGAAAGATCATTTCTAGAACTCAGTTTCAATGAGCTAACTTCTCAAGATTTTCTGTCAATGTAACTTTGAGAGGTAACAAGCACTGTTATTGGATGTGAAACAACCTCACCTGTCTTCATACAGCAGCAGCACCATGGTGAAAGTAATTTGCTACTTCCTCTGAGTTACGAAACAAGGAAATGAAAAAGACACGTGCCCTTATTCGTGGCATCAGATTACAAGCATTTAAATCTCATTTTCATAACTCAACTAAGCGTCGTTTTTATACTTCCTCCAAGTTACAAAACAATGAAAAAGGAAAGGTATTTATTCTAAGAGGATTACACATACACGCTTACTCATTGATCTGTTATACACATACTTGTTAGAGAGAGCTTCATCCTGCAGCAGCCTCTAAATACATTATACACTCATGCCACTTGCTTATGACTGTGAAAACCCTCATCAATTGTTGGGAAGTACCAAGCATTCATTTGAATTGTATCTTATTTTGGCAGAAGGGTGTTGGAGGAAAAGAATGAACAGAATATAGTTTATATAAAGCAGGGGACTCACTAGCCCCTGATTACTACTGCAGGGGACTCAAATCATTTATATAAAGAAGACGAGGAAAAACCAAATGTCTAGAAATGTCAACCCTAGTATGCTTACTACTGCAGTTTTTAGAACAAAGAAAAAACCCTAAATTGGAATATCTTGAAGGAAAGAATAGTCATAAAAATCTTGATTCTAACAATTTGAAACTTGAAGTTAAAAGAGCAGCATCGTTTCAAGTTGTTGCTTTGAACCATTCTAAAAGAACACATCTCGGTGAAATTTGCTTCCGCTAATGCACCTCAAAATACACCAGTGTACATTGTATGCACATGATATTACATGGCAATGCATGGGAGTAACAAGGTGTCAGATTCTAATGCATTAACAGTCCAGATAGACTGCCCCATTATGATCTGAATGCTGACTACCACAATGCATTACACAGGGCGAACAACAGTCAAAATTTACTGCACTTGAGTTTTCCCGTGCAGCTGCAAGAGCTACTAACTTACGTTGACCATTAGCCAGTTCACCGCTTAGGGTTTGAGTCTCTGATGATGCGAAGCTAATAGCTTCCTGCAAATAACATCACATTGCAGAGTCACACATAAATACGGGCAGATAAAACTGTACACCACTGTGAACCCAGAAAACCCGCCTAAGAAAGCAAAAGTAAAGCCAAAAAATTTCTCATTCCTAGAAAGATATCAACCAGTGAGATCTTGACCAACCAAAAGAAAACCTTGTCTCTACAACCCAACACAGACTCATCCTTTCAGTCGTTAACTCAAAAATACTACAATTTGCAGGTGGAGAACAGTAATACTTTGAGATTCAAAACATAAACAGTAGTGGAGCAGCATTACACATTCCAGTTCAGCTGTTTCAACCTATGACCAGTTACATAAATACTAGTGCACCCCACAACAAGTTCTACAATCGCTGTGAGCAAATAATAATTCCTAATAAGCTACCAATCTTCATTCCCCTTTTTCTTAGATAGAATCAAAGACCCCAAACATTAAAATTCTTCAAAGCATAAGCGAAGAATATTTGTCAATAAATAAATTATCAACAGAGAAGAAGCTGGACAGAGTACAAGCATACACACACTTACAGCACTTACAGCATGGGCCAACGGCGAATGTGCAGACTCAAATTGCTGCTGAGCCACAGTTGCATGTTCAACCATTCCTTTCTGGAATGTGGCATCTACTTGCTCAAACATGGATTTACATGACGTCTCAAAGGCAGGTACCACTGAAGCTTCCATGCTAGACTTGAGAGCATCCTATGTGAAAAAGGTCATATATATCATTAGTTACAACTTACAAGGTTTACTGAAGCAAATCAAATGCGTATTAGATATTCAAATCACAAATGCAAAGAAATTAAGTCACTATGACATTTAGACATACTTGAAGAGCTTCTTTACCCGATGTTTGAAACTGCACCTTGATTTGCCTGGATACAGTAGCTTCAAGTTTTGAGTCAACTGATTTTTCCAATTGATTAACTGCTTTATCTCCCACTCCTCTCTGCAGCACAAGCATCAATTAGATAACTAAAGCCAACTTTATAAAGGAACAAGCCAGATCATCAAAATTCTTACCTGAAAGTAGTCAGATATAGCTGAAGTTATTGTTTGCTCCATAGCTGGAGTGATTGCACGAACAACAGCTTGTCCAACAGCAGCTGTTTCTTCTTTTACCATTTTCTCTAACATGACTACAGTCTCACAATAATTTCTCACAATCAAACCAGTTACTTGTTGAGTACAGTCTCACAATAATTTCTCATTCTTTGCATTCACTTCTTGAAACCAAGCCCACAAACCAAATTATTGGCCTTTACAGCCTTCCCCATACTCCGACCGACAGCCACCTCTAATCGTTGCCTTCCTTTGTAATTGGGACGGTAACCATCATTGTCATCTGCTTTTGCAATTCTTTTTGCATAGTCATTAGCTGCGCATAGACCAAAAGCCATACTTAATAGAAAGCATACTGGACATAAACACAAGTTTGATTACACAAAACACAACCATAACATACGCAAACATAGAACCTTTTGTTCTTGCCAAGATATAGACAGGTGAAATGGGACAAGAAAAATCATATTAATATACCGTTTCACCAAATAATAAAAGACCAGAAGACGGACTCAAATGGCAGTAGCATAACTTTGGAAAGGCTACTAAGCCTGCTTTACTAAGGTTATGCTGAAAATAGTTGGTACGTCATAGACACATGCAAGATAATTAAATTTCCAAATTCTTCAGCACTTCCCTGATTCATCTTATCCTGCCTGGCCATAATTTGAGGAAATGCAGCTTCTCCGGAGGGGGGACTTGAAGTCCCACCTGCTTCATTAGAGGGCTCTATTGAGTTGAGCACACCAGGGGATGGGGAAGATTGACCTGATGCTTGCATATTTTTCCCTTTCTGTTTTCTCGACTTTGCATTTGGTGTTTGTAGTTGTGATGCGGTTGTGGCGGTAGCTGACCCAGATACATCTTTTGTAGAGCGATCGTGGTCCTCCTCTCCAGAATGAGGCTGAGCTAGTGATTCTGACATGCTGGAACAATCACCTTGCCGAGCTTCATCTGTACTATAAGATTCTAATGATATTGCACAGCAATCCCGGACCATCTCAAATCCAACATCGGATGCCTGGAAACAAAAGAACTTTTCTAAACCTGAATTCTCCAATAGGGGAGGTAAGCACTTGGATAAGTCCAAACCATACTGTTGAATGGCTTGTGTTTGGACACAATAAATTTGTTCACCATCAGGTGATATACTTGTCCCAGTAAAGCTCAAACTAAGCATTGCAACTGTAAATTCTGCTATGTAATCCATGCATGTAGATGCTGGCTCACCACCAAGGTCTAAGTGCACGGCATGTAGAGCATTCTTCTTAGCATTTGCAACTAAAAGAAGGCCAGCTTGTGACAATGCTATGACTTGATTAAAGAATGCATCCTCAACTCGAGGTTGAGCTGAGCCCTTTAACTCTAAGGTCTGGGTACATTTCCATGACTCAGCATCACTGGGAAGTAGCCATCCTTCACTCGCTGAGGACCAGATCTGGTCCTGTAGAATGGATTCATGCAATTACACTTCAATACACTTGGGACATGCATAACCATCATCATTAGGCAACAGAATCACAGACAACATCTTATGATACAATGTTAACAAATCAATGATCACTTACCAATGTTATAAGTATGATGTGATCAGGCCTGTCGGGAGCTGTCACAAATGTAGATGAATAAACAGGAAGGCCATCATAGGGTCTCAGTACTAAAAGTGGTTGCGACTTGCGATCTTCCAAGATCTTTATTTGTATCAGGATATGACCAAATGTATGAGTCACTATATCAATCAAGAATATTGGGAAATATGTTTATTCATATGTGTCTTTGTGTATAAATAAAATATATGTGCCATAACATGCTCCTGTATTAGAACCCATGGCCAAATCTAACAAAATTAAAATTAAATAAAACAGGCACCCTAGTTGTCCCGTAAATGACATATTACCTTCAAAGAAGTTAAGATGCAGTATGGTGTAGAAAATGATTTTACAAACCCAAATTTTGTAGAAACACAACAGGTTAACCCAAAAGGTGTCAATTGGCAGAACTTGGCCACAATAAATTAGGAAGAAAAGCTTCACATGTATAGAAAAATCTTACTCAAACCTATACTGAATCCATACAACACGCAAACCAAACAGTCAATTAGGAATTATAAACCAGTTGATTACCTACTTAACCTTGTTGAGAAACAATATTTGTATTGTTCATAAAGAAGATGGCCTCTTGAATGAATTCAAAATTGCATGAACCACTATTCCTAATAGTAACATACTATGTACTAAGTTTAGAAAAATTGCCAATCTCCTTACAATGTGGTACAGTTTACACTCGTACAATCTCTTTCAGCACTATTTCTTCAATTTTTCCTTGTATTTTAGCAAAATAAAGTTCATCTGCCATATCCGGTTCTTGTGCTGTACCATATAAAAGGGCTTTGAAGGACAAGAACAATAATTTATCCTAATTCATACAAAATTCCCTGAACCATAGAGTTGAAGCAGGAATAGCCAACAGATTTTTTTTGTAACGAAAACATTATTTTAATTCACCAAAAGAAAAGGAAAAACAAAAATCTATAAAGATGTAGAAGGGCAAGCAGGAGCCAAAGTGTTCCCACCAACCCTGATGAAAATGCACTTTTAAGTTTCACTACTTATTCCACTAAAAGGAAATATGTAACAAAGACAGCAAAATGGTGAAGATACTTACAGTTCCATCCATAGAAGCAGAAACCAGCCGGGTGGTCATCCATTGGCACGTTGATAAATCTGTCACCTCTCCATCATGTTTACCAACAAATTGGACCCCATCAATGAGCTTTTCAACGGGACACTTAATAGGAACCTCAGCAGAAGGGACTTCACCCTTTGCTGCAACTTTAGTAGTATCAATTCATAGAACACACTTCCCAACCCCAACAACCAGAACATCCTGCAGGTATACAAGCAAAAGATAGATCAATCAACCACTTCAAGACTGACAGACAATGATCATGGACATCAAAAGCATTAAGCTGTAACTCTTCGATTGAAAATAGCATTAACAGAATCATTTACTTGCATATGATAGTGCCAACAAACTCGTGGATGAACAGCTACCCCCTCAACAACTATTTGAATGGCAATAACAATCTTTCCTGTGATTTGTGGCATACCTCCTTCATCTGGACCTTCAGAAATTTTCCACACAAAAAGCCATCCTCCTCCATTCACACTGCAGAAAATGATGTCAAATAATGCAAAACCAAACCAGAGGAAGAAATGCATTGAGCATGGGAAAAAAAGCTACCTTGCCAAAGGGTGAACATCCTCGGCAAAGAAATCATGTATGTGACCCTCTGACAGAACAAGACATCGCTTAGGCCAACAAGATAAAATAATCATCGGCAAGTAATCCAACTTCACAAAAACCACTCTAGTAGGCGTATACACGAGATAAAGCAAAAGCCCTACTAAGTTTTGCAGGCATCAGTAAAGTGCATTATAACTTTTTATTAAGAAACTAATCAAAGCATCAGCACCTACGTAGCTATGATTGAGTCAAATTACATTAGTGATCATCACACTGCATCTTGCTAATCCAAACAGAAGTTTGGCGTCCCAACACCAGCTGAGGATCCGAACCATACTTAGTTATGGGGGTAACTTCTAGCTGTGGCTGAAACTCCCCGGGCAACCAAACACCCACATCATGAACCACGCTATCCCCAATCAAATGCCTGCCTTTCCATAGCTCATTGCTCGGCATTCGAACCGGCATACCACTCTCACAGTATCAATTCCATCCTTAGAAACAATGAAAACCAATTCCAATTTTTCCTCAAGAAGGTCAGCACACACCTGCAGCATCACCTTGAAGCAAGATTCTTAGCCAAAGCCAGGCTAGAACTTCTGAAACCAAAAAATTGTTGTATATGAGTTTGGCAAATTATTGGCAATACTTGTTTACAAAATTTCAAGTGGTAATCTGTAGAGGAAAATTTAATGTGCCTGTGGCATTCACATATACACGGAAGATTTTTCTTAAAGTAATGCATTTCATATTCCATGTGCGTAATCCATGGACCATGTCGACAATCCAAAATCATGCCTTTTTAACATGAGATGTTTCGATAAAATTGTAAACAATAACATATGGGCACTTGAGCCCAGAATTACTACGAAAAGAGCATAGGCAAGAGTACAACTAGAGGAAAATGGCATATACCTTTGCTTCTAGCTCATTTGCGGTCATCTCAAATTCAGCTAGATCAGCAATCACCATATATGTAGCAACCTTGGCCAGAGTTTGTAACCTTTCCATGTGCAAAATCTATAGTCCGCGCTGCAAATGGAAAAAACAAACAAATTGCATGATATTAATCACCTAGCAACATAGTAACAAAATGAAAGTACAGAAAATGAACCAGAATACAAATGTTACTAATGGATCATATCAACCAAGTTCGACGAGCTACCATAATTTGCATGTCCTAGCTAGTTGATAACCACCTATATTCTCCTACAACAATGGAATTAACTTAGGACGACAATAAACAATTTTGACATCATTTTACGTAGCCAATCTCAGGCTCCTACCAGATCCAAAGCATCATGCTACTACTACCTGTTATATTATGCTAACTATTATATTATAGAAAAATTGGGGGAGTTTGTAGACAGTACACAGGTAAGTTTTAGTTACTGACAGCCATTAGTTGGCTTGAAAGAATCTCCATGATCATATGCTTCTGCATTTTCTCATATCATGTGCTAGCACCACTGCATTCTTAAAGATTCACAAAGTCTGATACAGGGAGTAATTCATATCAAAGGTTTGGAGCATGCAAATTCCAGAAAGAAAGAAAAAAAAGATAGATGAAGAGCCATTTTGTTCCCTTCTGAATTATTTAATCACAAAGTTTAAGGATGAATATAATTTTCTTCTCTTTGACCTTGTATTAGCAGTTTCGGAATAATAAAATCATGGATGCGTGCTGTTATACTGCAACATAATGACACAAAACCAGCACCATCTAATGCATCATATCAACCAAGTTCTATGAACTACCATAATTTGCATGTCCTAGCTAGCTGATAACCACCAATATTCTCCTACAACAATGGAATCAACTTTGGACGATAATAAACAATTTTGATACCATCATTTCACGTAGCCAATCTCAGGTTCCTACCGGATCCAAAGCATCATGCTACTACTAGCCATTATATTATGCTAACTATTATATTATAGAAAAATTGGAGTTTGTAGACAATACAAAGGTAAGCTTTAGTAACTGACAGCCATTAGTTGGCTTGAAAGAATCTCCATGATCATATGCTTCTGCATTTTCTCATATCATGTGCTAGCATCACAGCATTCTTAAAGATTCACAAAGTCTGATGCAAGGAGTAATTCATATCAAGGGTTTGGAGCATGCATATTCCAGAAAGAAAGAAAAAAAGATAGATGGAGAGCCATTTTGTTCCCTGCTGAATGATTTAATCACAAAGTTTAAGGATGAATATAATTTTCTTCTCTTTTTCCTTGTATTAGCAGTTTCGGAGTAATAAAATCAATGTCAATGCTTTGTCTGCTGTAACCAATAGTTACTGCCTAAAAAGAGTGCATGAACAATACATATTTCCAACTGCCAATGCATTCATCACTTTGACTGTACAATGTAGTGCTTATAGTGAGTGAGTTGACTGGGCCATTTGTTCAATTCTGGAATAACAGTTGGTAGGCTGAAAATGTGAAACTTGGCCTTAATGCACCTCAAAATAGGCCAGAGTTCAATTGTACATGATGTACATGGTTACAAAGTTTGAAATTCTAATGCAGTAACAAACAAGATAGATCTGCGCTAAAAGGAAAAGATGAACATATGAACTTACAGATTGATGATGAGTAAATAGAAGAAGAAGACAACCTCAAAACAGGCTCATACCCAAACCTGAAAAATGTTGAAATGTTATTAGTTGTGGCACACTATGAAGCTTCAAGTAGAATCAATAGCAGGTTTGATTTCAAACCTCTCTGTCTCGACTAAACTCTGAGGTGGATGGTTCAGAGTTCAGAGTTCTGAAGTGGATGGCAGTGTTGGCAGCAGAGACAGAGACAGCCACTGGTCTTGATCCCCTTTAACTGGGCCACGAGGTTTTGTTGGTTCTTAAGAGTTCAGAGAAAGCCTTAACAACTCAGTTGGTTCCTCTGCTTGGTGTTGAAGCTGTGGAGTAGTAGTTGAGTGATGGGCGCTGTGCAGGTCAGGGAACATAGGGATTGGGGACCGTCGATGCTTGCCCCCCGGCGGCAGTGCGTTGTCGTTTCGGAGGATTCACTGGTGTTGGTTCCATAGAGACCAGCGATGGTTCTTCCGCGCTGCGATGTCGTTTTGGATGAATCGGTATCGGTTCGGAAGACAAAGACGGAGTTGGCTCTTCAATTGTCGGCGACGCCGCCTCTATCACAGCTCCACAATTTGTCAATGATTCAAGGAATTCATCCAGTCCTTCAAAGAATTCCAGGGAGGTGCTTGGTAGACGCTCTTGGAATTTCTTGGTAGATGCTTGGTGAAGGGTTTCCAAGTTGACAAATTTGGTGAAGACATCAGGAAGACTAACAAAATTGTTTCTTGACAGATCAAGCCACTCTAATGTTTCCCAGCAATCAAGAGTCATCAGGAAATCACAATCTGATAATAAACTGCATCCTGCGATACTGAACCTCTGTAGCTTGGGAAGTGATAGTGAGCAACCATCGACATTCGAAATTTTGGTATTTGTTGGAAATCTGACAAGGTTTGGGCATTCACTAAGATCAAGAAACCATAAATTTTGCAACCCATAAATGCTGCACGGCAGAGTTGTGAGATTTTTGCAATAACTAAGATCCAAATGTTCAAGCCCGATGAGATTTTCAATTGACTCATCAAATTCTCTTATGTCACTGCCTGAAAGAGAGACTTGTCTCAAGGAATCCATCTTTATAGGAATTTTTGGAAATGTAGTCAGTTTTGAGCATGCTCTCGCATAAAGAGTCTTTAGATTGTGCAACTCATAAATATTACACGGCAGGGTTGTAAGACTTTGACTGCCCGATAGGTCCAACACTTTTAGGCCAATAAGTTTTGTAATGGACGGATGCAATTCTTCAATGCGAGTGCCTATTAGTTCCAATTTTGTCAAGAAATCCATCTCTTCCCCAACTTCTGAAAATTCTTCAAGCTTGCAACACCAAATAGAGATTGTTTCTAAGGATTTCCAGTAGATTTTTCTTGGAAACATAATAAGGTTAGAGCAACCGCCAACATTCAAGGTAACAAGCTTATCAAGCAATCCAACAGAATCATGAACCTCAACTAAACTGGTACAGTCAGATAGATTCAACTCTTTCAAGTTAGGGATTCCACTCAAGTCTGAGAGTCTCTCAAGGGATGTACAATGACTTAAATTCAACTTTTTCAAGTTAGGGATTCCACTCAAGTCTGGGAGTCTCTCAAGGGATGTACAATGACTTAAATTCAACTCTTTCAAGTTAGGGATTCCACTCAAGTCTGGGAGTTTCTTTAGG
>BDJD01000211.1:15689-26365 GCA_002564525.1 Rosa multiflora
CCTTTCAAGTCAAGGATTCCACACAAGTCTGGGAGTTTCTTTAGGGATTCACAGCCACGTAAATACAACTTTTTCAAGTTAGGGATTCCACTCAAGTCTGGGAGTTCCTTTAGGGATTCACAGCAAATTAAATTCAACTCTTTCAAGTTAGGGATTCCACTCAAGTCTGAGAGTCTCTCAAGGGATGTACAATAACTTAAATTCAACTCTTTCAAGTTAGGGATTCCACTCAAGTCTGAGAGTCTCTCAAGGGATGTACAATGACTTAAATTCAACTCTTTCAAGTTAGGGATTCCACTCAAGTCTGAGAGTCTCTCAAGGGATGTACAATGACTTAAATTCAACTCTTTCAAGTTAGGGATTCCACTCAAGTCTGGGAGTCTCTCAAGGGATGTATAATGACATAATTTCAACTCTTTCAAGTTAGGGATTCCACTCAAGTCTGGGAGTTCCTTCAGGGATTTACAGCCACTTAAATTCATACATGTTAGCCTTGAAAAATTCTGTATGGCAAAAGAAAAAACGAAAAGATCAACCAAGTGGATGCAGTAATTTACAACACAGTTATCTATTACTTATTTTTAAGGGCTAAATACTGGTTAATACCCTGTGGTTTAGGTCCAAAATCAATTCACTCCCTGGACTTCTAATTTCATCAAATAATTCAACTATAACTTGAATCCATAATAGAATATTGACGAATTAGACCTATTAGATCAAAATTGAAAGTGCAAGGGTGTTTTTGATGAAATTAGAAGTCCAGGGAGTGAATTGATTTTGGACCTAAACCACAGGGTATTAACCAGTACATCATAAAACATAGGCCATATATGAGCCACGTTAACAAGTTAAATAACTCAATTGTCGAAAAACTAACAAATTGGACCTATTATATCAAAATTGAAAGTTCAAGGGTGTTTTTGATGAAATTAGAAGCTCATGGACTGAATTGATTTTGGACCCAAACTACAAGGTAGTAATTTGTATTTAGCCCTATTTTTAATTAAAGAAGACTTAAAATCAATTGAAATATTAGATTATAGTACCTTACGTCCCTCCCATAGTCGTGTGATTTCGTCACTCCAAGAAATATCAAGATATACAAGTTTGTTTGCTTGAAAATCGGATGGAAAACATTGCAACGGACATGATGGCCAATCGAGCCACCTCAACTGGTTGGAGAGATAATCAATATCTCCAAAAAAACCTTCTCCCATAGAAATATATCTAAGATTCTTCATCTCTGAAAAGCTTTTAGCATTCAAAGATATTGCAGATGATTCCCTCGGGACCTGAATGCCTATAACTTTATTTGTACCCTACAGTAAAAGAAAGCAAGCTTATTAACCTAGCAACATTTATGATTGCAATTTCTATTCAAACCAAAAAACAAAAAAACATAGCAATTTCTATTGGAAGCACAAGTACTGTTTTAATACAGTTTTCTTCAAGGTCTCAATAGGAAATTATATTCAATATGAAATGCTTTCTGAATTGAAAAACACAAAACATCATTAATATACTCACTGTATTATTTGTTAGAACGTCGTGGACATCTTCTTCACTCCACACTCTGCTGCGTTCCCCGGGTTCATCAGGCGACTCTTGATACACTATTTCTTTACCCATTTCTTCTATCAAGTCATGCATCCAAATCCTACCACCAGAGTAACGATTCTCATAGTCGTCAATTCTTATTAAGGCCTTTTCTTGGAGGTATTTAATACCAATCACTGGTTTGAGGTCGTAGCAAGCTTCTAGTATTGGTTGCACATCGTCTACACACTTACCCTTAAAGAAACAAGCGATATCAAGAAAATATCCTTTTAAATCTACTCCCAAAGCATCATAACTTATTTTGAGCACGTCTCTTATCTCTCTGTGGGGATCTTCTCCCCTACAACTATCTAATAATGTAGCTTCCCACTCCTCTTTGCTTCTATGAAATAGATGAGACCCTAAAACTATCAAAGCTAATGGAAGGCCTTGGGCATAGCGTACTGCATGTTGTGCGAGTTCCAGAAAATCGCTTGGAGGTTCATTTCTTATGAATGCATGCAAGCTAAACAACTCCAAAGCTTGACGATCATTTAACATCTTGACCTTGTATACTTCATCAACTTTATGAGCAATTAGCCAACATGTATCTCTTGTTGTTATGAGAATTTTACTGCCCGGCCCAAAATAATCAGGGGATGGAACTAAGCTCTGTAATTGCCTAGAATGATTCACGTCATCAAGGATTATGAGAACTTTTTTATGTCGCATCCTTGTCTGTATAAAACCGAGTCCTTCAGCAACACTGTCCACCTTCGAAGTTGAGTTTAATATATGAGACAAAAGTATCTCTTGCAGTTGGGTTATGCCTTTTAATCTAACATCCGCCAAGAAACAGCTACCTTCAAATTTATGGCGAATTGAATTAAACACATCCTTCGCAATTGTAGTCTTTCCTATTCCACCAGGCCCCCATATGCCAACCATGTTATTCTCATCGGCATCTAAAAGTTTGTTGACCTCTTGTCTACAGGACTCCAAGCCAATTGGATGTTTAGCAACGTGCAACTTACATGAAGGATTTATTACTTGGGCGAACAAATCCTCAATAATTTCTTTGATAAATCCAGTCTCGTACCTATGAAATTAAAAGCACATAGGAAATCGAATAAAGTAGAAGATTAATATGTGGATTTTTCAATATACATAAAAAATAGGCTAACTAATCAACTAGCTAGTGGGTACCTATGAAATTAAAAGCACATAGGAAATCGAATAAAGTAGAAGATTAATATATGGATTTTTCAATATACATAAAAAATAGGCTAACCAATCAACTAGCTAGTGGGGTTGGGTTAAAAACATACCGATCTTCCTTGTATGTCCATCCAGACAAATCTGCTGCTTCCTTAAGAGCTGCCCTCCATTTGCCCATGCTATCCTCGTGTCTGCGTTTAAGCTTATCAAATTCGACACCGAAGGTGTCTTGTTGGTATCGTACATCTGAGGGAGCCACTTTGTAGAAAACCGGTTTGACCTCTTGTCCTTTAGATTTTCTGCATTCAAGTATCTTGACAAGTTCATTTAAACACCACTTTGAGGAAGCATAGTTCGGAGAGAAGACGACGATTGAAACTCTGGACTCCTCAATTGCTTTGAGAAGAGCCGGTGCTATTTCTTCTCCTATTCTAAGCTTATCAGCATCTCTGAAGGTCTCAATTCCCCTGTCACACAACGCTTTGTACAAATGATCTGTAAAATTAAAGCGCGTATCCTCGCCTCGAAAACTCAGGAAGACCTCGTATTTGTAATGATTTTGGTGATCAGCAGAAGAACGTGGGAGAGAAGAAGATGAAGAACCGGCTGCTGCTTCATTGATCGGAGAAGCCATCTCTTGCTTGCTCTGCCCGATCTGTTGAATGTTGCCTTTCTATCGATCTGCCTTCCTAGATTGCTTCTGTATTGTAGATCTGAGATCTCAACTCTCAAGTAGATAGTTTCTCGGTGCCTGCTGCAATGTGAATGTGTGGTTGAAAATGACTAAATCAGCCCCTCTGTATTGACCTGCTTCTGTGCTGACAGCCTTGTTCTTCCTTCGTTGCAATTTCTCTTTTACTGTACACTCACGAGGCGCACTTGCCAAGGAGCTTCTTCTTTCACTTTTTCTTTTTCTTTTTCTTCAGAGGTGATGACCTTGAAGACTTGGAAAATACTGCTTGATGGAACAAGGAAATTATCTAGTGTAATGCTTCTGTATTGTAGATCTGAGATCTCAAACTCTCAAGAAGATAATATCATAATAACACTACAATCCCACAGCAAGCCGACCATGACAGTAGCATCAGCAATGAGGATGCACATAGGCAATCCTTACCCAAAGGAACTATCTGGAATACCCACAAGAGGAGACAACTCGTGGACCAACTCAATAGTACAAGAAACCAGTTTTCTTGCTATATGTCAGCTCCAGACTTCACTCAAACCACACATTTCAACTGTACACTAGACAAGTAGACAACTCATTCAGATAGCACATGTGATCTATTGTAGCAATTATACAAGAGTTATTACCTTTACCTTCTCTGTTTTTCAAAGTCTCTCTCTCTTGTCAATTTCTTTCTGAAGATAGTTTCTTGGTGCCTGCTGCAATGTGAAAATGTGAGGTTGAAATCAAAACCTGTATCAGCCTTGTTCTTTTTTCTTTGCAATTTCTCTTTTTACCGTACACTCACGAGGCGCGCTTGCCAAGGACTTTCTCCTTTCACTTTTTCCTTTTAGACTGGACTGAAGTTATCTTGGAAGACTCGATCTTTGGTTCTTTTTCTCCTTCTTTTTTCAGTGACGACGACTGTGAAGACTTGGAAAATAATGCTTGATGGAACAAGGAAATTATCTAGAGATTGCATTTAAAATCTTTAAGGACTCAGTGACTCACTACGGAATGCTAGTGAAATTTAACTCCAAAAGGTAACAAAAGAACTGTTATTTGATGTGAAACAACTTCACCAGTCACCATACAGCAGCAGCACCATGGTGATAGTAATTTGCTACTTCCTTGGAGTTACAAAACAAGGAAATGAAAAAGAAACATGCCCATATTCTTAGCATCAGTTACAAGTATTTACATCTCATTTTCAGAACTCAACTGCAGAAGACTTGTTAGAAAGAGCCTTAGATATTGCCTCAGAACATAATTTCTTCAAGGTGTTCAGAGGCAACAACTATACTTTCTGGGTGGAGATCTACAGAAATAAAAATGGACCCTTTACGAAGTTTTCTCGTTGTGGGAGATACGAAGCTGTACATTCCGTCATTTTACCGAAAGGGGAAGGAAATGAAGGCTGGCAACGGATGGAGGAGAACCTAAACACTTTCTTGTTTGGGAAAAGCAAGGAGGAAGTGAAGCAAGTCTTAGAGAAAACGACGATGCAAAACCAGAGGGAGCGGCTCCCAGAAGATCAGTTGGAAAGCAATTATAGCTTCACGACACAAGGAGGTACCATGACACAGAAGCTGTCAGTTAACAAAAAATCCTGGGATTGTACAGTGATTTGCGAAAGGCAGGCTGTTTTTCAATCTTGGAAGAACATTGAAAGAGGCATGTCAAAGTGGCTGGGCAAACAGGTACAGATTTATCCTTATCAAAACAACAGAGCTTTTCTCGTCTGTGAAAACAGTGAGGAGGCAGAACAGATTGCTAAGAGCTATGCATTTGTCCTCATCTGATGAGCTATGCATTCTCATATATCCCAAACCAGTTGCATTGCGTAATTAGTGATAGTGACATACTTCAATGTGCAAATTTCCAAATATACAATGACGTAGAAGCTTTGTAAATCAAAAAGAAAAAAAATGGCAGCATACTTTTTCATGAGAAATGGACTGTCCTAGTTCCCTAGATTGCTAATATGATGTAGTTCGATCAATTCGCAGTAAAGCTATATATATATATATATATATTGTACAACTTTTTGCACACATACATCAAACATTTCTTATCCACCAATCTATATTCGGTCTAAAGTTTCGACAGTGTAGGACCCTAATTGCTGTGGCTCTAGAGTACCCTTATTCCAAATCAATCCTTTCAATTAAAGTAACTTTTGACATCACTAAGTTTCATTATCATCAAAATACGACCTTACCTTTATCATCTGCATATCTGAACTGCTATTTTGAGCTTACACTCGAAATAACTGTTGAATATATGAGACTGATTTGAAAATTAAAAGCATAAGCATAATGCTCTTTCTCACATTAACAGTGTGTGACAACCAAAGCATGCCCTAATTAAATCTAACATATATATAAACTGATCATGTGATAAAAGCATTGGAATCGAATCACAATTCTATAATCCAGCCATCAAATTATATGCACATTTCAGAAACTACATATAATCCAAAATTTCCCATTTTGCCGAATGAAAGTTAGGAGAAACTAACTCACAGAGTCAGCTGCACAATTACGCAGTTTCATCTGAGTGTTGCAGGGTCAAAATAAGCAAAGCTGCAAATACAGATAATTACACATTAAAAATTGACATCAATGATAAATAAGGCCAAGCATGAAAACTTGATTGGAACATGAAGGTTTCTCATCAAGAAGACTGTTCCTAACACAGTCTTTGTTTCATGAAGGAAGATATGCATGACTGTTGGAATAAGTTACTACTTCAAACCAACAAAGAAGACCACAAATGAAAAATAGGTAACAAAACCTGGCTTGGAAATTCTAATACCAGCGGCATGGCTCTAGTTTGTAGGATTTCTATATGATTTCATGGTTTCAATATCAGTGGCACACTTAAATCCTAGCACTAAAATATTACAATCAAATCACTAACATATTATATCCAAAACTCTCAGCTTAATCTTTGCTTCATTATAATTATTCAGAAGAGACGCCCATTATGCTTTGTTATTATATCTGATGACTTTGTTTATCAAAAATATATGCTATTGTCAAAAATAGATGCCAAGATGCTGTTCTGTACTCTATATCTAAAGGCAGTATATGCAGAATGTTTATACTGTTCTGTTAGTTTTAATATTTTGAATTAAGCATAGGAAAATTTTAGATTGCTTTGACAAAAAGAGGAGGAAATATATTTGGACTTTGTGGTATAAGACACAGATTACAAAGTTAGTTGCCATCTGATGCTAATCTACTAACAGCTAATGTTTTACTCGCAGATGAAACATGTATTTGACTGCAAAATCCAATTTAACATCAATAAAGACAAAAATTAATAGACAGAGTAAACGTTAAAGAATGTGGTTTGGTCTTTTGATTTCAAGGATTGGAAGTAAGCATAAAGTGAGTCATGTATCAAAAGCATTGCAGTATCTTATTATTCTGGTGATATAGTATTTATTCTTTAAAATAGGACAACATCTGAAGACAAATTTAAATCTTTGTTGGTTTTAGTCAAATCAGCTAGACTTTTGTTTCATCATTTAGACTTTTCAGGACATCATTTATACCGATTATCCAGACTTATGTCTTTGCTGGAACCATTTTCTAATTCTTATGACCAAACCCTTAACCCAACTGTTTAGGCAATTTAGATAATGCAAAACCAAAAGTTGTCACAAAGAAAAAAATTTAAAACTATAGATCAAACAGAGTCTCCACAGCATAAAAACAAATATCACTTGAAAACTAAAAACAACAAATAATTGAATATAGCAAAGAAACATTTATGTTGAAGATCAAACCTGTTCGTTTCTCAGATTTCTCCCAAAATCGGAGTTTCGGAGCTGTTCGAAAAGAGAAATAAAGATTATCATACGGTATATAATTCAATAGAAAAAGAATTGAATTGAGTTCATTTTCAACTAAGAAAACGGAAAAATAAGAACATGTTGATTGATTTTGGATTGAATTGAATTGAATAATCGATTAGTCAAAGCACATGTGTGAAGCTCAATAGCCTAATAAACAGAATCATAGTAGTTAACTCAAACTGGAACCGGGTAATCTAGCAGTTACTGGGCTGAATGATGTGGTAATTAAGTGAATGAAATCAGTATGTATGAAAATGAAAATACATATACATACTGATTGATCTTGATGGGTAAAAGCCTGTTGTCGGCTAAAAGAAAAGCAGGTATTGACCTTGATGGAGGTTTCTCGACAGCAAACCTCTATCAAAACCAAGTCGAGACCGTCCTCTTACCAAGGTTTTAAATATCGGTATCTTCATATCTATCGGTATTTTGAAAAAGGGAGATATCGGGGGATATATCAAAATGTCGTTTTTGAAAAAAATCAATTTATTAGAAATTTAGAATTACATATAAGGGCTAAATACTGGTTACTACCCTGTGGTTTAGGTACAAAATCAATTCAATCCCTGAACTTCTAATTTCATCAAAAACACCCCTGCACTTTCAATTTTAATCTAATAGGTCCAATTCGTTAATATTTTGTTATGGGTTCAAGTTATAGTTGGATTATTTGTTGAAAAACTATTTATTTTTAATAATAGGACTCACTCCTAAATTGACTATGCAAGCCACCTCGACACCCTATCGTAAAACATAGGTCATATATGAGCCACGTTAACAAATTAAATAACTCAATTGTCAGAAAACTAACAAATTGGACCTTGTTGTAGTAAATAGGTAAAATGTCTATATCATGGAGTATGCACTTAAGAAGTGGAGAATGTGTGGTTTGTATGAAATGCACATTGAGAGGTAGAGAAATTGTGTAGCAAATATACTAATGTATGTAGGGCAAATTTACACTACTTTGTAACCCTATATAAACCCCCTCAATATGAGAAGAAGACTCACCAATTCACTCTTCAGTTTCTCTGAAACACGTTATCAGCACGAAATCGCTCTAGAATTAGAATCGAAATCGATTAGAGTAGTGAAAGTTCTTGATCCGAACTAGGTCATTTTACCAACCTTACAAGAAACCCCCAAATCCTATCACATATCAAAGCCCTTGATCCCAGAAGCTCAGAACCGGTCTCAGAACCTCCAAAACCGGCCAAAAACAGCCTGAACCGGCCTCTGGAATTCCTGAACCTCTGCCGAACCGCTGCCGAGCAGCTGCCGAGGCCCCTGCACACCACCTGCCGAGACCTGCCGAGCACCTGCCGAGGCCCCTGCACACCACCTGCCGAGGCCCCTGCCGAGCACCTGCCGAGGCCCCTGCACACCACCTGCCGAGACCTGCCGAGCAGCTGCCGAGAGCCCTGCAGACCCCCTGCCGAGCACCTGCCGACAGCTGCCGAGCCCCCCTGCCGAGCACCTGCCGACAGCTGCCGAGCCCCCCTGCCGAGCACCTGCCGACAGCCTGCCGAGCACCTGCCGAGCATCTGCCGGCAGATCTGCCGAGCCATTTTCCGGCCACTTTTCCGGCAACTTTTCCGGCAACTTTCCGGCCACTTTTCCGGCAACTTTTCCGGCCACTTTCGGACATTTTTCCGGCGACTTTCGGACATTTTTCCGGCGACTTTTCGGACACTTTTCCGGCGACTTCCGGACACTTTTCCGGCGACTTTCGGACACTTTTCCGGCGACTTTCCGGACACTTTTTCCGGTCAATTCTTAAGGTAAACTTTTCTAAAAGTTCCCGTTTTTGAAGTTTTTATTACTTTTCTCTTCTTTTCACGGGGACTTCCAACATCCCTTATTCTACCCCCCTTTCTTCTTCATAGGGGAGACCAAAAAGGCCGAACTGTGGGGGTTCGTGCTCACTCCAAGCTTAGAGCTTGTAGAGTCCTCCAAACTTAGAATTTGTTGAGAAGAAAACAATCGACCACATACATCATTGTTTCGATTTAATCCAAAACCCCTCTTGGAATCAAGATTTTCTTGGAAGCAACTACGCTCAGAAAATCCCTAATTTCTTGAAAGCGATTACGCTCAGAAAGTTTATAGTTTTTCGTGGTAGCCTTTTTCGCTCCGAAACTAACCCTATTTTCTTGTTGTTCTTCAGGATGAGTAACCTGAACAAGTTGAGCTTCAACCCACTAGGGACAACAGGCGCAGGATACCACAGGTGGATCCGTGATATGCGCCAGCATCTTAAGGCTGATGGGATCCTGAGTACGATCCAAGAGCCAAGTCAGGACGTGCTTACTCCTCAACAAGCTCTTGCTTTTGAAGCAAATAGAGCAAAGAGAGAGGCTAATGAAGCAAAAGCCATCATTCTCATGACAAGGCACATGAATGACGCGCTCCAAAATGAGTACCTCAATGAGGAAGACCCAAGAAAGCTATGGGTAGAACTCGAGCAGCGTTTTGGCAACGTCCGTGATTCCCTGCTTCCCGACTTAGAAGAGAGATGGCAAAGCCTCCGCTTCTGTGATTTCAAGACAGTTCTTGACTACAATTCGGAAGCACTTCGTATCAAGTCTATGATGGAATTCTGTGGACATCAAATCACTGATACGATGTTGATCGAGAAAACTCTCTCTACCTTCCCTGTCTCTGCATTAATGATAGCTAAAAACTATCGAATTGATATCAATGCTAGACGCATCACAAGATTTCATGAGCTAATTGGTGTCATGAACGTAGCTGAAAAGCACGACAACATACTTGTGAAGAACTATAACTCTAGACCCGTGGGAACCAAGTCAATTCCGGAGTCTAATTATAGTCGCACCTCCAAGGGAGGACGCAAGGAGCGAAACCCTAAAAGAAGGGATAATTATGGACGTTCAGGTCCATATTTTCGCCCTAAAGAGGAAGGAAACCGCCAAGATAGGCGTGCACGGAACCGTGGAGGTAAACGTGTGAAGAGAGAGCGAGGCCAAGCCTCCGGTTATGGTGGTAACACCACCAATGGAAACAACCGTTTTCAAAGTGCTCCTAAAGCACCTCGATCAAGGGAACCTGACCATAATGATGCTTGTCTCCGATGTGGACTACCTGGACATTGGGCAAGGGCATGTAAAGCATCCCAGAATGTTGCAAACGCGTACAAAATGTATCGTGAAGCAAGGGAGGCAAATTACATGGAACAAGAAGATCAAGATGGCAATCTCGATCTAAGGGTGGAAGACGACAAAAATCAAAACCCAGAAACTGGCGATTTTGATTAAGTCTTTCATTTTCCAAGAGATGTAGGCAATCGCCACATTATCCTATAGTAGATGCCAATGGGATTAATCTTTCTTCAAAAGTAGGCGTACTCAATGTAATTGTGATGTC
>BDJD01000211.1:64377-75767 GCA_002564525.1 Rosa multiflora
TTTTTTTTTACTAAAGTTCTTTACTTATTAATTGGGTAAATGTGCATATGGATGTGTATGTGTACATACATATACATATATATATATATATATGCATATATATATATATATATGTATATGTATGTACACATACACATCCATATGCACATTTACCCAATTAATAAGTAAAGAACTTTAGTAAAAAAAAAAATTACAATAATTAGTACTAAAATGACATGCATCACAAAAATAACATAGATGAGAGTTTTGAGCTCAATAACAAAAATTTTTCAAATATAGTTAATAATATAGTGTTCTATAGTTGGCACTAATTTTCGGGTTATTACAATATCAATCACCAAGCAACATAGTAACAAAATGAAAGTAAAGAAAATGAACCAGAATACAAATGTTACTAATGGATCATATCAACCAAGTTCGATGAGCTACCATAATTTGCATGTCCTAGCTAGCTGTATTTCTCCTACAACAATGGAATCAACTTTGGACGACAATAAACAATTTTGATCGATACCATCATTTCACGTAGCCAATCTCAGGCTCCTACCAGATCCAAAGCATCATGCTACTACTAGCCATTATATTATGCTAACTATTATATTATAGAAAATTGGAGGAGTTTGCAGACAGTACACAGGTAAGTTTTAGTTACTGACAGCCATTAGTTGGCTTGAAAGAATCTCCATGATCATATGCTTCTGCATTTTCTCATATCATGTGCTAGCATCACTGCATTCTGAAAGATTCACAAAGTCTGATACAGGGAGTAATTCATATCAAGGGTTTGGAGCATGCATATTCCAGAAAGAAAGAAAAAAAGATAGATGGAGAGCCATTTTGTTCCCTTCTGAATGATTTAATCACAAAGTTTAAGGATGAGTTTAATTTTCTTCTCTTTTTCCTTGTATTAGCAGTTTCGGAGTAATAAAATCAATGTCAATGCTTTGTCTGATGCAACCACTAGTTAGTGCCTAAATAGAGTGCATGGACTATACATATTTCTGACTGTCAATTCATACATCACTTTAAATGTACTACGTAGCGCTTATAGTGAGTGACTGGACTGGGCCATTTGTTCAATTCTGGAATAACAGTTGCTAGGCTGAAAATGTGAAACTTGCCCTTAATGCACCTCAAAATAGGCCAGAGTTCAATTGTAGATGATGTACATGGTTACAAAGTTTGAAATTCTAATGCAGTAACAAACAACATAGATCTGCGGTAAAAGGAAAAGATGAATATATGAACTTACAGATTGATGATGAGTAAATAGCAGATGAAGACAACCTCAAAACAGGTTCATACCCAAACCTGAAAAACGTTGAAATGTTATTAGTTGTGGCACACTATGAAGCTTCAAGTAGAATCAATAGCAGGTGGGATTTCAAACCTCTCTGTCTCGACTGAACTCTGAAGTGGATTTGTCAATGTCGAGAATCTCTCCTCCAGGAATTTGTCAATGTCGAGAATCTCTCCTCCAGTGATACACAACCCCAGGTTTCTGGTTCAACGTTTGGTGGAAGCTCCGGAATTCCTCGGAGTCTCTTGCAAACGGACAAGTTAAGCACCCGCAAGTTGACAAATTTGGTGAGGCAAGCAGGAAGACTAACAAAATTGTTTCTTGACAGATTAAGCCAGTATAATGTTTCCCAGCAATCAAGAGTCATTAGGAAATCACAATCTGATAATGAGCTGCATCCTGCGATATTGAGCACACCTAGCCTGGGAAGTGATAGTGAGCAACCATCGACATTCGAAATTTTGGTATTTGTTGGAAATCTGACAAGTTTTGAGCATTCACCAAGATGAAGGGACCTTAAATTTTGCAACCCATAAATGCTGCACGGTAGAGTTGTGAGATTTTTGCAATTCCTAAGATCCAAAAAGTCAAGCCCAATGAGATTTTCAATTGACTCATCCAATTCTCTTATGTCACTGCCTCTAAGATAGAGTTCTCTCAAGGAATCCATCTTTACTAGAATTTTTGGAAATGTAGCCAGTTTTGAGCATCCACCCGCATAAAGAGCATTTAAATTGTGCAACTCATAAATATTATACGACAGGATTGTAAGATTTTGACTGTCCGTTAGGTCCAACTTTTCCAGCCTAATAAGCCTTGTAATGGACGGATGCAATTCTTTAATGCAAGTGCCTCTTAGCGTCAAACTTCTCAAGGAAACCATCTCTTCCCCAACTTCTGAAAATTCTTCAAGCTTGCAATAGCTAATATAGATTGTTTCTACAGATTTCAAGTTGATTTTTCTTGGAAACACAATAAGGTTAGAGCAACCGCCAACATTCAAGGTAACAAGCTTATCAAGCAATCCAACAGAATCAGGAACCTCAACTAAACCGATACATTTATATAGATCCAACTCTTTCAAGTTAGGGATTCCACTCAAGTCTGGGAGTTTCTTTAGGGATGTACAACCAATTAAATTCAACTTTTCCAAGTTAGGGATTCCACAGAAGTCTGGGAGTTTCTTTAGGGATGTACAAAAACTTAAATTCAACTTTTCCAAGTTAGGGATTCCACTCAAGTCTGGGAGTTTCTCTAGGGATGTACAGCCACGTAAATTCAACTTTTTCAGGTTAGTCATTCCACAGAAGTCTTGGAGTTCCTTTAGGGATTCACAGCCACTTAAATTCAACCCTTTCAGGTTAGGGATTCCACTCAAGTCTGGGAGTTTCTCTAGGGATGTACAGCCACGTAAATTCAACTCTTTCAAGTTAGGGATTCCACTCAAGTCTGGGAGTTTCTCTAAGGATGTACAGCCACATAAATTCAACTCTTCCAAGTTAGGGATTCCACTCAAGTCTGGGAGTTCCTTTAGGGATGTACAATCACTTAAATCCAACTCTTCCAAGTTAGGGATTCCACTCAAGTCTTGGAGTTCCTCTAGGGATGTACAGCCACTTAAATTCAACCATTTCAGGTTAGGCATTCCACTCAAGTCTGGGAGTTCCTTTAGGGATCTACAGCCAATTAAATTCAACTCTTTCAAGTTAGGGATTCCACTCAAGTCTGGGAGTATCTTTAGGGATGTACAATAACTTAAATCCATACATGTTAGCCTTGAAAAATTCTGTATGGCAAAAGAAAAAGGAAAAGATCAACCAAGTGGATGCAGTAATTTACAACACAGTTATCTATTACTTATTTTTAATTAAAGAAGTCTTGAAATAAAATGAATTATTAGATTATAGTACCTTACGTCCCTCCCATAGTCGCGTGATTTCGTGACTCTGATTAATATCAAGATTTACAAGTTTGTTGGCTTGAAAATTGGATGGAAAACATTGCAACGGACATTCTTGCCAATCGAGCCACCTCAACTGGTTGGAGAGATAATCAATATCTCCAGAAAAGAATATTGATCTTCTCAGAGAAACATATCTAAGATTCTTCATCTTTGAAAAGCTTTTAGCATTCAAAGATATTGTAGATGATCCCCACGGGACATGAATACCTATAACTTTTTTTGTACCCTACAGTAAAAGAAAGCAAGCTTATTAGCCTAGCAACATTTATGATTGCAATTTCTATTCAGAAAAAAAAAACAAAAAAAACATAGCAATTTCTATTGGAAGCCCAAGTACTGTTTTAATACAGTTGTCTTCAAGGTCTCAATAAGAAATTATATTCAATATAAAATGCTTTCTGAATTGAAAAACACAAAACATCATCAATATACTTACTGTATTATTTGTTAGAACATACTCTACATCTTCTTCACTCCAGACTCTGCTGCGTTTCCCAGGTTCATCAGGTGACTCCTGATACACTATGTCTTTACCCATTTCTTCTATCAAGTCATGCATCCAAATCTGATCATATTTTTCAATTCTTATCAAGGCTTTTTCTTGCAGTTGTGCAATACCAATCACCATTGTTTTGTGGTCGTAGCAAGCTTCTAGTATTGGTTTCACACTGGCTGCATCCTGACCTTTAAAGAAGCAAGCAATATCAAGAAATAGTTCTTTTAAATCTCGTCCTAGAGCATCATAACTTAGTTTGAGCACGTCTCTTATCTCTCTGTGGGGATCTTCTCCCCTACAACTATCTAATGTAGCTTCCCACTCATCTCGGCTTCTACGAAATAGATGAGAGACTAAAACTATCAAAGCTAATGGAAGGCCCTGGGCATAGCGTACTGCACGTTGTGCAAGTTCCAGATAATCGCCTGGAGGTCCATTTCTTTTGAATGCATTCAAACTAAATAATTCTAAAGCTTGACGATCATTGAACATTTTGACCTCGTATACTCCATCAACTTGATGAGCAATTAGCCAACGTTTATCTCTTGTTGTTATGAGAATTTTACTGCCCGGCCCAAAACAATTAGGGGATGGAACTAAGTTCTGTAATTGGCTAGAATGACTCACGTCATCAAGAATTAAGAGAAGTTTTTTATTTCGCATTCTTGTCCTTACCAAACTAGCTCCTTGATCAACGCTACTCACCTTCAAAGTTGAGTCTCTTAAAATATCAAATAAAAGTGTCTCTTGCAGTTGGGTGTTCAGCAACGTGCAACTCACATTGCAGTTGAGGCATCTAAAAGTTTGTTGACGTCTTGTCTACAAGACCCTAAGCCAATTGGATGTTCAGCAACGTGCAACTCACATGAAGGGTTTATTACTTGGGCGAACAAATCCTCAACAATTTCTTTGATAAATTCAGTCTCGTACCTATGAAATTAAAAGCACATATAGGAAATCGAATAAAGTAGAAGATTAATATATGGATTTTTCAATATAAATAAAAAATAGGCTAACTAATCAACTAGCTAGTGGGTTTGGGCTAAAAACATACCGGCCCTCCTCGAAAGTCCATCCAGACAAATTTGCTGCTTCCTCAAGAGCCTTCCTCCATTTGCCGATGCTATCCTTGTAAAATACAGGTCTAACCTCCTGTCTTTTGGATTTTCTGCATTCTAGTATCTTGACCAGCTCGTCTAAGCACCACCTTGAGGAAGCATAATTTTGAGAGAAGACGACGATTGAAACTCTGGACTCCTCAATTGCTTTGAGGAGCTCTTGTGATATGTCTTGTCCTCTGCTAAGCGTATCATCTCTGAAGGTCTTAATTCCCCTCAGACACAAAGCGTTGTACAAATGATCTGTAAAATCATAGCGCGAATCCTCGCCTCGGAAACTTAGGAAGACCTCGTATGTGTAATGATTTTGGTGTTCAGTAGAAGAAGATGAAGAACTGGCTGCTGCTTCGTTGGTCAGAGATCTCAACTTGCTTTGCTCCATCTGTTGAATGTTGCCTTCCTGGAGTGCTCTTGTATTGTACATCTGAGATCTCAACTCTCAAGTAGTTAGTTTCTTGGTGCCTGCGCACTTGGCAAGGAGTTTCTCCTTTCACTTTTTCTTTTTATCTTGGAGTTTCTTCTTTATTATGCAATTTCTCTATCTTTGTTTCTTTTTCTTTTTCTTTTTCTTTTTCTTTTTTGAGAGGTGATGACTGATGACTTAGAAGACTTGGAAAATCATTACTTTGATGCTTGATGGAACCAGGAAATTATCTCGTCAACTGCGTACACTTTGTTGATTTTCAGATATGTTTTACACAATCTGAAAAGAAAAAGAGAAGGCCAATTTTTCTTCAAATCCCTTGACCAAAAGAAATGTTACTTACCCAAATTACTACCAGCATAGGCCCATGAGTTCTCAATTATGTCGTATATTCTCATTGCCATTTGTTTTGTTTAATTATCAAGTATCAATTGCTTGGTTAATATCTCAACTCTAAAGTAGGCTTACTGTACACAATATCCATGGGATCAAATTCCTATGCAGACAACTGCCACAAGCATTACAGTGAAAAACCGGTTGAGATTTGATTGAAGCAGACATGAACCAGGAATTATACGTGTAGAATTGAGATACTGGATATTAATTTATTGCTATTTAAGTTTAGGGTATTCAATCCATTCCAGCTAATTTTTAATTTTCAGAGGAAGAATCAGTTCTTATGACCCTATTCAGCAACCACCTCTGTTAATCACTTTACCAGAAAAGAAATGCAGCTGGCCCTTTTGAAGTGCACTTCGAATTCAAAACTGCTGTCATCTATGGAACTGTTTCTGAGGATCAAAATCCTACAGTAGAAAGGAATCAAAGGATTGCTTAATCCAAGTAAATATGGTGCAAATATGATATGTTTCGATAAATTGGCACCCGAGTGCGTAGGAAAATATTGTAGGCACAAAGTGCACAACTAAGGTGAACAGCACTCTTTTGCTTCTAGCTAGCTTATTCAGAGTTGGGAAGAATCTGCACCCATTCCCAGTGGCACTATTCTGATGCTTCTAGCTAGCTTCTTCAGAGTTGGGAAGAATCTGCACCCATTCCCAGTGGCACCTCTTTCCTCCCAGCAAACAGAAATTATATCTCAATAGCCTGCAATATGGCAAGTAGTAAAGTAAAACAAAAACAAAAAAACAAAAAAAACCAGAAAGCAAGATCAATAACAACAGGATACAAGATGTGTGGAAAACCACTTCCTTATCTGATCATCAATTTTCTCTGAAAACGGTGGGACCAATTCACTGTCGGCAATGACAATGGATACGGCATACCTGTATCTCATCATCATGTAGCCAACCACCGACTATCAGATCCTCTGTGTTTGTTGAATCCTTGTGTCTACAATTATTAAGTAACTCAAAAACCAAAACCAAAACCAAATGGCAAAATGCACACTGAATGGGAAACAGAAAGCCAGCCAACATTGCTCAAGGAGGCCAAAGTTCATTGCTGATTTCTACTTCTTAACGAAAATTAGCATCATCCGACTCTTGTTCTAGAAAGAAAGTTTTGGAACATATTGGTTGGCTATTGAGATATCAGTACTGGTTGGACGTTGAGCTTAAGATTTGTGGATGAATTGCAGGGTGCTTAGATATGATGTTTTTGTAAAGCTTACCTTTTGTGAATAGATAACATTGCTGAAAAGAAAAATTGTGAGTACATTCATGCTATTGCAAAGTTCAGGATACGGATGGTGTGTACTTTTGGTTCGAAAAAATGATTTTGACTTATTGAATCTGATTTGAGAAGAACAAGAATGTGGGAACGTTGTCCCTACTTTTGTTAGTTTGGACCAAATGTTGATTTCCTATTAGAAATGTAAGTTATATGTCAATGTCTTTGATATAGGGCGATGAATTTGTACATTGGCTCATTTGGGTTGTTGGTTGAAAGCATTTTGTGCAGGAAGCTAATTCGGAAAATAATGAGTTTAGAAGCGTGTGATTGTTTCCTCATCTTCATCAATATTATAGTGTTATTCAGTCTTCGGACAAATTAACTAAAGAGTGATTTGGCGAATACTGTATACAGAGGTTTGGAACATATTCTAGAAAGAACGAAAAATGAAAGACAAAGATAAAGACAACCATTTTGTTCCTTAACCATTTAGGGATTAATGTCATGTTCTTCTCTTTTTCCTTATATCAAGTGTTAGGGGATTAATATCAATGTCGATACCTTATGTGTAGCCACTAGCTAACCTGTCTCATAATAGTGCATATATTAACTAACAAACTATACATATTTAGGACTGTCACTGTATTTATCAATTTCAAGTAACCTATGTAGTTCTTATCGAGTAGAGACAGAGCCATATGTTCAATTATGAAGTTACACTTGCTAGGCTAAAATTTGAAGTTTTCTTCATCCAATGCTAATTAAAATATACCAGAGTTAATTGTACATGATAAACATGGTAATGGGAGTAACAAGGTTGCACTAATGCAGTAAAAATCAAGATAGATCTTGCCCCTTTCTGCTCCCAATGCAGACGTGGATGAAACAACAGTCGGGATTCAATTGAAGCAGACATGGTTGGGACTTCTGGACGGATTTTGATGCAACATTTAGATACTCAATGTAAATATGATGATGGTGTAGTTGCTAGAGCAGAGATACTCGTAACCTCAGTTTATAGATCTTTAAATTGAGGCTACTCCAATCCTTCCAACTACTTTCTAAATTTACAGAGGAAGAATAAGTTTGCTAAAAGAATGAGCCATTTTTCGATGTTCTGTTCATTTTACTAAGCAGGTTTCAGAAACATGTAGAATAATGATTGAATAATCATAGATGCGTGCTGTTATACTGCAACATAACGATACAAAACCAGCACCATCTAAGTTAAAAATTTAAATTAAAAACTTGGAAAAGGAAAAGGAAAAGATTCAGTTATTTATTAGAAGATGATTACATTTACATACCTACATATTGTAAATTTGTACTCATCCTGCAGCAGCCTCTAAAGAGCCTCATGCCACTTGCCTATGACTGTACAGATAATCAGTCTCATCAACCACACTACTTGATCACTGCAATGGAATACAGGCAGTCAGACCTTTTCAAGAACAGATACACAAAACAAAATTGCCATTAATCCATGGAGCCATTTACTAATATCAAAGTTCTTTCCAAATATAACTAGACGTACTTGCTCCTCTTTCTTAAGGTGCTAGTATGGTAACCCCAGATCCAAGCCATCCATATATGCTGATCAGTTGATGCAACTACCATTTTTCTAATTTCAAATGTTACTAACCACGATGAATTAAAAGCTCAGAAAAACCAACAAATGAAAAAGCAATGATATTCAGAAGACCAACATGGCTGCACGCTGTAAGTACTGCCACAAAGACTACTTCATCTGGTTTCACCCTTTGCTTATGCGTGTCGTCAAAAAGCTCTATAGCTCACTCCCCATTTCCTTGCACGGTCATTGCTCCAATGGCTGCTGTCCAAGCAGAAACATCTCTTCTTGCCATGTTATCGAACACCTTCATTGCACTTTGAAGGTCACCACATCTAGCAAACATGTCAACTAAAGCTGTGCCGAGCCACATGTCACGGTTAATTTATTATTATTTTTTTTTCAATATAAGCATGAATCCACTTTGCAAGATCAAGAGCTCCTAGATATCCGCAGGCAGATGCAGCCTCCACCATGGTCACCCTATCTCCTTTTATTCCCTCAGTCTGCATCACCCTGAAAAGTTCAATTGCTTCCCCAAACTTGCTCTCTTGGAACAGAGCACCAATTATAGTGTTCCAAGAAACAAGATCACTCTTTGGCATCTCACTGAACATTTCCAAGCTGACTTCACATGACCATTTCTTACGAAACCAGAAATCAATGAGTTCCATGATACTACAGTCCTATTCGACATATTGTCAAAAACTCTGCAAGCCAATCCACAAGCAGAAATGACATGCACCATAGTCACCAAAAGCAGAAATCGAACTAGTCCGGGCATTTCATCAAACACCTTCCGGGCATGATCCAGTTCCCAATAAACACGTGTTCCTCCAAACTCATCTTCACAAGCGACCCATGGAGCTGAACCCCTTCACAGAAAGCCACAATCTTCGAGCACGCGCTCAATGCAACATCTGAACAATAGCCTCGCCACTAATCAAAGAATTGTACATGAACAACACACCCTTTGTTTTTCTCTACTCTGTTTTACGAATCAGAGGGGAGTAACATTTGAAGTGGAAATGAGAGTTGAGGTACAAAAGATGGTTTCTTTATCATGAATTACATTTCAACTGTGAATGTCATCGATCGATCGATCGACTCTCTGTAATTCCAATGAGTGCAGTTGAGCTTGACACATATCAAGGCAACGCTAATTGGCTTCGTTTTCTATAGTTAGAGGAATATATGAAGCAAAAAGATACATAGGATAAACCAATCAAGGAAATGGCTTGGGGGAAAAAAAATTTGAATTAAAATTTGCTTAGCACGTTAAGCACAATGATACTACAAACAGAAGACATTGGACACATAGGATAAACCAGATTTTCTGTCAATGAGCTAACTTCTCAAGATTTTCTGTCAATATGACTAGTAGGATGCCAATCTAATTTCAGAGGCTTGTTTAGTACACACTACGGAATGTTAGTGAGATTTAACTTTGAAAGGTAACAAGCACTGTTATTGGATGTGAAACAACCTCACCTGTCTTCATACAGCAGCAGCACCATGGTGATAGTAATTCGCTACTTCCTCTGAGTTACGAAACAAGGAATTGAAAAAGACACATGCCCTTATTCGTGGCATCTGATTACAAGTATTTAAATCTCATTTTCCTAACTCAACTAAGCGTCATTAACTGCAAAAGACTAGCTTGTTAGAAAGAGCCTTAGATATTGCCGTGATGGTATTTGCAAGTGTTCTGCAGCTGCCTCCATACAGGGAAGCCCCAGCCTCATGTCACTGTCTGCAAACTCTTCATCAACCCCCCACTCAATGGCTGCAATGAAAAGCACATGCAGTCAGGACTTCCTCACCAACATGTTAATTCAACATTTTCATCATCCATGGAACAGTTCATCATACACAAGGAAGATCAGTTTCATATTTTTACCAACAAATGGTACAAAATTCACCATCTTGTAATATAAAATTAAATCTGACAAAAGAACATTACTTTGTGAATTATACCATAAATGAAATGATCTAAACCCGGATGCTATAGCTGAAAGAGTAGGGCAAGCACTGTGCATTCATATGGAAGGAGACTTACCACCCATTGCTTGCTCTGACCAACAAATGGTCTCACCACTGTTGGTGTATATCACTATTGGTTCGCTTGTTACCTACAAATTTGATAGGCAAGGAACATTAATTATATGAAAACGTTAAGGGGCTAAGTTATAAATGGTAATTTATTCCAATTAACTTAAGAAAATGAGCTATTCGTCCAGTGTTCTGTTCATTTCATGAAACCGGTTTCTGATCGTAGAAAATAATGATCAATTAAAACCTAAATGCAAAGCTTAGTATGTATACACTGTTAATCTGAAACTGAATAGTTTTTATACTTCCTCCAAGTTACAAAACAATGAAAAAGGAAAGGTATTTATTCTAAGAGGATTACACATACACGCTTACTCATTGATCTGTTATAGACATACTTGTTAGAGAGAGCTTCATCCTGCAGCAGCCTCTAAATACACTCATGCCACTTGCTTATGACTGTGAAAACCCTCATCAATTACCACATAAGATCGCTGCATTGGAATACAGGCAGTCAGACTGTTTGAAGAACACATTAGAAATCAAAATTGTGAATGGTATATTAAGATCCAAGTTTTTTATAATATAAGTATTAAGTAGTACCTGCTTCTCTTTCTACGGTGCCACTAGACCTTGTGAATGGTAATCCTGATTGGTGCTAGCTACTAAATATGTGCTGCTGAATTGATGCAAATAATTAATGCTTGCTTGCATGAATATACAACAGAGGCAAACTGCCAAACTCCAAGGAGTAACTACTCACAGCATCAATTCCATCCTTAGAAACAATGAAAACCAATTCCTTCTTCCTCAAGAAGTTCAGCACACCTGC
>BDJD01000211.1:94733-111610 GCA_002564525.1 Rosa multiflora
TTTTTTTTTTTTTGTCTTTTCTGAATTTTCCTCTGTGTTGCTTTGTTTCCCGCTAAGACTGTAGAGAATATACATGTTTGTGTTAACACAGAATCACTAAATTGTGAGGCTTTGGGGCTTGAGGTAGTTCAATTGTGAATTGGAGAATTGGAATTGATCTGAAACTGGTTAACAATTTGACATGGATAATGAGATGATTGAATTCGATATCGGGTTGGGAGGCCGGGAGGGGGATGATGATTTTGTCGAAATTGAGCACCCGGTCGAAGATGAAGAGATGGTTGATAGCCCTCTACTTGGCAGTGCTAGTGGCAGTGTCAATGGCGTCGGGTTTGGTGGAGGGAGTGGTGAAATTTACCTTCCTGAGGGGGACCTATTGGACCTTGAACCATATGATGGCATGGAGTTTGAGTCTGAAGAGGCTGCCAAGGCATTTTACAATTCATACGCCCGCCGTGTTGGGTTTAGTACTCGTGTCAGCTCCTCCCGTCGCTCCAGGCGCGATGGAGCGATCATACAGAGGCAATTTGTTTGTGCGAAAGAGGGTTTTCGGAATTTGAATGAGAAGCGCACCAAGGATAGAGAGATCAAGCGCCCGCGGACTGTCACTAGAGTAGGATGCAAAGCGTCCTTGTCTGTAAAGATGCAAGATTCGGGGAAATGGGTTGTGTCTGGATTTGTTAAAGAGCATAATCATGAGTTGGTTCCCCCTGATCAGGTGCATTGCCTTCGGTCGCACAGGCAGATATCTGGTCCTGCTAAGACTTTGATTGATACATTGCAGGCAGCTGGAATGGGTCCCAGAAGGATCATGTCAGCACTGATTAAAGAATATGGTGGAATAAGCAAAGTTGGATTTACAGAGGTCGACTGTAGGAATTACATGAGGAATAATCGCCAGAGGAGCTTGGATGGGGATATTCAGATGCTATTGGATTATTTGAGACAAATGCAAGCAGATAACCAGAACTTCTTCTATGCTGTTCAGGGCGATGAGGATCAGGCCATGGGCAATGTCATCTGGGCTGATCCAAAGGCAAAGACAAACTACAATTACTTTGGTGATACTGTTACTTTTGATACTACCTACAGGTCGAACAGGTACCGTTTGCCCTTTGCACCTATCACAGGGATAAACCACCACGGGCAGCCTGTATTGTTTGGTTGTGCTTTTCTGATAAATGAGTCTGAAGCATCATTTGTTTGGCTGTTTAAAACATGGCTTATGGCAATGTCAGGCCGCCCTCCGTTGTCAATTACCACTGACCATGATCCTGTGATACAGTCAGCTATCATGCAGGTCTTCCCACAGACCCGTCACCGATTCTGCAAATGGCACATTTTCAAAAAATGCCAGGAGAAACTATCCCATGTGTTTCTTCAACATCCAAGTTTTGAAGCAGACTTTCACAAATGTGTCAATTTGACTGAGTCAATAGAAGAGTTTGAGTCTTGCTGGTTGTCTCTTGTTGATAGATATGATCTCAGGGATCATGAATGGCTTCAAACAGTATACTCTGCTCGCAGGCAATGGGTCCCTGTCTATCTGCGCGACACCTTTTTTGCAGAAATGTCCATAACCCAGAGAAGTGATAGTATGAACTCATATTTTGATGGTTATGTGAATGCTTCAACAAATCTGAGTCAGTTCTTTAAGCTCTATGAGAAAGCTCTGGAGAGTCGCAATGAGAAGGAAGTGAAAGCAGATTTTGATACTATGAACACTTCCCCAGTTTTGAAGACCCCATCTCCAATGGAAAAGCAAGCCTCTGAGTTTTATACAAAAAAAATATTTATGAGGTTTCAAGAGGAGCTAGTTGGGACATTAACTTTCACAGCATCCAAGGGTGATGATGATGAGGTGATCATCTCATATCAAGTAGCAAAGTTCGGGGAGGACCATAAAGCATATTATGTTAAACTAAATGTTCTGGACATGATGGCAAGTTGTAGTTGCCAGATGTTTGAGTTTTCAGGTCTTCTTTGCAGACATGTATTAGCAGTCTTTCGAGTGACCAATGTGTTAACTCTGCCATCTCATTACATATTGAAACGATGGACAAGAAATGCCAAGAGCAGCGTTATGTTAGAAGACCGTTCTAGTGATGTATATACCAATTATCTAGAATCTCATACTGTTAGATACAATACTTTACGCCATGAGGCCTTTAAATTTGTAGATGGAGCAAAGTCTTCAGAAACTTACGACCTTGCCCTGGATGCTTTAAAAGAAGCTGCAAAAAAAGTAGCTCATGCAATTAAGAATGATGGGAGAAATGTCATGGTGAACGGGCATATCAGGGGAAACTTGGCTGGTGGTGGAAGTCGGGCCAATTACACCATTGGGGATCATGATGGGAGTTCTGGCCAGAATTTGTCTGAGGTCAGTCATTTCCCCATATTTATGTCATTTGATTACTGGTCTCCTTATACTCTTAGTAGTTAATGCACTCATTCGTTGCCTATTCTTTACTAATAATATTCCTAACGGGATACTTCTTTGACTATGTGCTTGTAGTATACAGTTAAGCGTTTTGTAATTATGATTTGCAACATTTTGCAGGATGATATGGACAAAAAAATTCGGGAACTTACATATGAGCTGGAGTGTGCTAATCGAAAGTGTGAAGTTTATCGGGCTAACCTACTTTCACTTTTGAAAGATATTGAGGATCATAAGTTGCAATTGTCAATTAAAGTGGAAAACATTAAGATTAGCATGAAAGACGGCTTTTAAAGGTGCAATACAGTCACACACATGTACTTATCTTTTATTTGGTTTCTTTTAAGCCAGTGTATCAATGCTTTTAGGATAAGGCTGTTCCTTCACTAATGGAGGAAATTCAAATTCTGGGAAAATTGTGTTGTGTTTCCAGTGTATTCAACTTTTGTAGATGCATATGTTATGAAGTCGTGTTTGTTGGATCCGACAAACTATGCAGATAGTTGGCCCTTGTGCCGGTTACACTGATAGGCATTATCCCAGTTTCCAATCTCAAAAGTTCACTTTGAAAATAACTCTCATATCAAAAGGAAATTCTCACTTATGTGGGAAATTAGCAGGGTCCATGACTGCATGTTCTCGCATGTAAATGTTTTACTGAAAAACTCATCGCAGTTCCTTGTTTTGTTTTCATTATAACAATTTATCTTCAAACATGGTTCTATATTATTTCTGACATTGGTATGGGTTGTGATCTCCTAGTCTGGAATGGTAACCTTGCAGGAGAAGAAACGTCATTGTCTGGGTGGTTACAGATGAAGATAAATGAGTGATTGCTACTGTTAATCAAGGTATGCATGAGATAGTGCGAAGGATACCACACACATCCCTAATCGAGCTGAGACGTGTGACTTTGCCCCCAAGGGTATTTGGCAAAGCTCTCAGTTGGACTGAATGTTATATTCTTTTGATGCTCTGTTGGGGCTGAGTTGTAATGTAGAATTCACGTTGTACACTATAGGATCTAATTTTCTGAGGTAGAATTCAACTGTAGTAGCAAACACATGTTTCCTGAGGTATGCTAGTTTCGACAATTAATCATAATAGAGTTTTTTCTTTGCCATGATTAGATCTAGTTAGTTGTCAATCGTTGATGTGTGTGTGGATAGTTGTCAATCAATTGGTATGGAACGCATGGCGGATTGTTAACTGTTTATTGATATGGATCGATATTGGTGCCTGATACTTTGGGGTACTGGAAATTTACTCTTCTTAATGACTACCAACTCGTGGGATTTGAATCATATGTTGCCCCTATCATGGAAATTCATCTATCCTTGAGGTTGATTCTCATGCACATTTTCATTATCTGAGCTGCAAATGGTTTGACCATTATCTTTAGCTATAGATTTCAAGTATGTTGCTGCACTTGTAATTGCATAGTCAAGAACGTAAATGCCTCGGTACATGTTGGAAACGAATAACAAAATGTTGGTGAGAACAAAAATCTGGAGAGCTAGGTCAAAGCTTCTAGGTAACTGCTCGTATGTGGTTCCTGAATTGACTTCCAAGATGTTACACTTCCTCCAATGTTAAAAGAGTTTGGTGTTGATCCTATTTTGGCTATCCAAATGTCATTCTTTTACATCAGCATGTCGCCGCCTATTGGTTGAAGACAACCTCGAAGTTGGCAATTCTTGAAGAAGAACCGAGCATTGGATGCTTGAAAAGTCGATGATTCGTGAAGAACCGAGCATTGATGCTTGAAAAGCTAATGCCTTGTTGAATGAGGCACGGTCACAAAACCCAAAGGTGTCATGTTGCCGTCAAGTGGGGAGCTAAACGTGGTCACCATACTGGTTACAAAATTCTAGAAATAAGGCTTGTCGTCATAAATTAAGAGCGAAAACTCTTATATATAGTTGCGAATCCTAATTCTTATTTCATAATTATGTTCTATCGTATGAGGATAAGATAGTTAATTGACTATATCATATTTCAAAAAATTGCAATACGTCCCATGAAAAATTAAGGAAGTATCAGGAGAGAAACTGCTGTAACTTTTTTTTAAATTTAAAAAAAATAAAAACAAAAACCAATTGACATGTGCGGAACACATGTTAAGGAGCTAGTTTAATCATAACTAGTCTTGCCCACGCTATGCATATGTAAAACAGATTTTTAGTTTTAAATTTTCTGTCTTGGTAATTATTGAAGTGAGAGAAATATGAAGAGTTGTATGAAGATAAGGGCAACGAGAAGTCGAGAAGTTATCTACATAATAGGGTAGTGGGAAGTTATCTACGTACAAAACAAGTTAGTGGGAACATATTTTCTTCTTTTAGCTATTTATCAGTATTTTATTATTTACTATAATATCCTTCAAATATTAAAAAGTAGATTTTCTTAATAATAGTATATATTCAGATGAAACAGAAACAAAATAATAGAATGGAGATGTGATACGTAATAACTGAAATTGAAAAATGGTAGTTTTAAAAAACCCTACTTCATGGGCAAAATTTTCCCACTTTTAAGACTAGAGACTGGTTCCAAAGACGTTTCTCTTTCGAAATCAAAAGGCTTTGGGAAGAACCTCTGCTGTGGTTATCACTGTCTGAAAAGGTACAAATTCGCCGGAGGGAGACCACAATTGCGTGTCGCCGAATTTGATTACGATCTCCGGTGAGTCCCTCTTCCTTTCTTCTCTTAGCTTCCGCCCAATTCAACTGCTCTATTTCGTCCCCGTTACATTAATTTTACTTCAATTCATTCATCTCTTTCATGCTTGTTTGCGTTTTTGGTTGACGAAACACCCAGTTTGATTTAATTACCCCTTTACCCAATTCGCTTAGCATTAGACCTAGCTTTCCCTTTCTTTCGTCTCCACTCCACCTTCAACTTCAGTCTCAAACAGACCCAAAACACCTTTTAGGATTTGCTATATGTCTCTGCAACTTGTGAGTTTGTTTTCTTTGCACATTTTTTTATTTTTTATGGCAATGTTTTTTTGTGGGTTCTCATATTATGTCTATTAATATACTGCTGTGTTGATGTTATGGTTAGAGGGTTTGATTGTTTTAAGTGGTTTGAGGGTTGGAGATTTCTGTAAAAAAAAAGTAAGTAATTAGCTTAAATTAACAATATTCGGACAAAGTTTTGTTGGATTCCCTTAGCATTAGACCTAGCTTTCCCTCTCTTTCGTCTCCACTCCACCTTCAACTTCAGTCTCAAACAGACCCAAAACACCTTTTAGGATTTGCTATATTTCTCTGCAACTTGTGAGTTTGTTTTCTTTGCACATTTTTTTTTAAATTTTTTTTGTTATGGCAATGTTTTTTGTGGGTTCTCATATTATGTCTATTAATTGAGTTTACTGCTGTGTTGATGCTATGGTTAGAGGCTTTGATTGTTTTCAGTGGTTTGAGGGTTGGAGATTTCTGTAAAAAAAAAGTAAGTAATTAGCTTAAATTAACAATATTCGGACAAAGTTTTGTTGGTTTGATAATGTCACCACTACTGGGCATTCATAATTGAAACGCTGGTTTAGTTTTTCGGGGGTTGTTAGAATTGCATGCTAGTGAGGCCTTTTTACATGCAATAGATAATATACACTGGATCGATGGAAATTTTCTGGCATAATAATGCAGCAGATTTTCTTGTAGGAGTTTTATTTGGGTGGGATGTTAGGATGAGCATGGTCAGGATAATGAGGACCATGATGAGCTTATAGTTTTAGTGGAAGTGCAATGATGATATGATGAGTTTGAGTTTGAGTTACCTTCTGTGTCTGATAAAACACTTTGGAGGAGCTGTTGCTAACTGTGTTTTTAATTGTTGGCTATAGTTGAATTTTGAGGTTAGATGAGTGGCGGCAGACAGAGGACCCTCGGGGGTGGGGGTCAGCATGTGTTGGACTATCTGAAAAGAATGCAGGCAGAGAATCCTGCTTTCTTTTATGCTGTTCAGAGTGACAGTGATCACTCTAGTGGAAACATATTTTGGGCAGATGCAACTGCAAGGATGAACTATAATTACTTTAAAGATGCTGTTATATTTGACACCACGTACAGGACAAATCACTATAGGGTACCATTTGCCTCATTCATTGGGATTAATCATCATGGGCAGCCGGTGTTGTTTGGATGTGCATTGATCCTCAATGAGTCTGAGTCCTCATTCATATGGCTATTCCAAACTTGGCTTCAAGCAATGTCTGAACGCTACCCTGTCTCTATCACCACTGATCCAGATAGGCTCATACAAGTTGCTGTTGCACAAGTTCTTCCTCACACCCGACATCGTTTCTGCAAGAGCACCATATTTAGAGAAATGAAAGAGAAACTTGGTGGTCTATATACTTCTCATTCGACCTTTGAAACAGAATTTAAGAAATGCATTAATGAAAGCGAGACGATTGATGGTTTTGAGTCACATTGGCATTCACTGCTTCAAAGATACTACATCATGGATAATGAATGGCTTCAGTCAATGTACAATGCCAGGCAACAATGGGTCCCAGTTTACATGAGAGACACCTTTTTCGGAGATTTTGCTGTAAATGAGGGAAGTGGAAGTTTAAATTTGTTTTTTGATGGGTTTGTGACTGAAGCCACGACCATACAGATTTTGCTTAAACAGTATGAGAAGGCTGTAGTTAGTTGGCATGAAAAGGAATTAAAAGCAGATTTTGACACCACTAATACTATGCCCATTCTGAAGACACCATCCCCTATGGAAAAACAAGCTGCAAACCTCTATACTAGGAGAATGTTCAAGAAATTCCAGGAGGAGTTGGTTGAGACTCTTGCAAATCCTGCAACGAAAATTGATGACACAGGAACTGTTGCCACCTATCGAGTGGCTAAATTTGGGGAAGACCACAAAGCACATGCTGTTAATTTCAATTCTTCTGAGGCGAAAGCTAGTTGTAGCTGTCAAATGTTTGAATATTCGGGAATAATCTGTAGGCACATATTAGCAGTTTTTAGAGCAAAGAATGTTCTTACACTTCCTTCTCCATATATATTGAAACGATGGACAAAAAATGCCAAGACTGGAGCTGTGCTGGATGAACGTTCTTCTGATTCACCAAGCAATTCCAGAGAATCTGTAACAGTTAGGTATAACAATCTACGTCAGGAAGCAATTAAATATGTTGAAGAGGGAGCGAAATCTATCCACATTTACAATGTGGCGATGAAAGCTCTTCAGGAGGCTGCTAAGAAAGTTGCTTCTATGAAGAATCAAGGTTCTGGAGCCATGCATGGTAGTTCCCTGGCCAATGGAGGTAGCCAAGAAATGCATGCAACTGAAGAAAATCAAACGGCAGTATTTCAATCTGCGGTAAGTTTCTCCCATCTCAGAATCTGATTAACTGCTTCTTCTATCACTATTAACATTTCATCATGGATTCATTGTCATTATGTCATCTAGAACATAGGTTATTCAAAAGTAAAAGAATCTTGTCTTGGTTTTTGTGAATCTGGAAAGATGGATTTAGTCTCTCAGTTAATTGTTATTTGGTGGCTTAAATATATGCTGGTATTGAATCATAAAAACGAAGATATAAAATATCTCCTATGTTCCATGGTCACAAAAGTGGTTATTCAGAAATTTGGCTCATGTATGTGCCAAACCCATGTAAGTTTTGATGTTTAGATAAAGTAATCATAAGTACAGAATGCTGATCAGTACAGGTTTTTAGTGGTGCTTGTACATTCAGTATGACCATGATATAATACGCCATTCTTTTTGTTAACTCATCTATATTCCACAGGATGAGAAGGAGAAGAAAATTCATGAATTGTCTGCTGAATTGGACAGCACCAATCAACGATGTGAAGTTTATCGAGCAAATCTGCTTGCTGTTCTGCGAGATATGGAAGAGCAAAAGTTGAAGCTTTCAGTTAAGGTGCAAAGTGCAAGGCTAAGTCTGAAGGAGTGACTGCACCTGTGGGAGAAAACCCTACCATTCTGTGTCCCAATCTCCTGACATGCAGGGAGAGTCATTGGCATCTTCATTTCTCCTTCAGGCATGCAAGGGGCTACCCGTGTGGAAAGGGTGGTGGGTCAAAGGAGGGGGTTTGCTGGAAAGACAAATGTTTGTATTTTAGACATTTTTTTTCTTCCTCTTGCACCTTTATAATTGTATGACAATTGGTGTATTGAGATCCTGTTGACCTGCCTGCAGTCCAATTTGGTGTATAATATCTGTTTCAGGTGCAATTAGGCTGCTGAAAGGTGCAATTTTTAGGTTTTAGGCTATTAGCAATGGGATTGTATAGTATGGAGTTGTCTTCCGGTGCTAATTGCCTTCTTGGGAGTATGCAATGACAAACTCTTTCATATCCACTTTAAATCTGCTAGTTGAGTTTGAGCTCCTTTTCTTTTGTACTGTTGTTAGTTGATGCCTTCAAGGAAAAAAAAATAATTCAAACACTCAGCTGTAGAGGGTTGAACAAGCAAAGAGACAAAGTAAAGCAGGAAGAAAGGGGAACAAAGAGAATAAAGAATCAAATAACAAAAGTGAAAGGTAGATTTGTTTGGTTCACATAGAATTTGCGTATAGAGTACTGCTTTTAGTTGGCAAGTGGTAACCACTTTAGTCGACTGCTTCCCAGTTAAGCCTTCAACTAAAGAAACACTCAACTGTCGTATCACTTCTTTAATCTGTAAAGTAGCTCTAGTGTTTACGAGCATTTATTTACGCTTTCAGACATGACTTCGAATCCCTTAAGGCTACGGTTTGGCACTTCGCAGCTTGAAATTACACCAAGAAGTTAACAGGACCCCTAGCTTTATTTGGAAATCACAGTGGTCATGACATCTGTGAAGTTGCCGTACTGAAACTATCCCATTTCTTCTTCTTTTGCTTGTCTTTACAAAATAAAGAACCTTCGAGATAGTTCATTCTACTACTTTAGCAAGCGTTGAACTGTTCCTTTATTTATCAAGAGGATGAGAATAAAATCCAAATCATCCCAGTCATTCCACCTGTTGGGGTCAGATAAATTTTAGGGAGTTCCAGTCTTTTTGTTCTTTTGTAGATTCTGAAGAAAGAGAGCAAAGCCAAAATTAACTAAAGAAGAAGACTAAGAAGTGGCTACCTAACATTCCGTGAAGCTCTACAATTAGTAGATCTGCAGGAAAAACAATTCCCAAGCATCTGATTCTTCATCAAGGACCAGTTTATATATCCTAATCTCATCATATTTAGAGTTAAAGCTCACTTAATCATAATATTGTTAGTGTTCTCCTAATGTTTTCAGTGCTGATATTGTACTTATGTCAAAATGAAGGTGCTTTGGAGTTTAGAAAGATTGCTGAGTTAATTACTTTCAGGATTAGGAATACTAATCCCATTCCCATCAAGTAGGCAATAGCCAAAATACAACATCCTTCCAGGGAATTAGATTCCAAAGCCAATACATGCTTTCCTGATCCCTGTTTCAATCTATCTCACCCTAATGTAATTGTATCAACGTGGCCCATTTGTTATTCTCCACTTGTGATTGTTAAGCAAAGAATCTACCTTAGCTACAGGATTGTTTTAAACCCCTTTAGCAAGCTATATTCAACCTTCATCCATCTCTATATAAACGTTTCTCAAGCCTCATCTTGGTACTTCGAAATTGGCCAAACGAGAAGCAATGAAGATTGACAAGGAAATCTATCACCCTGTCCACCCTAGACACAAGCTCAAGATTGAATACACAGAGATCCCATTTTACTGTGATGGGTGCAAAGAAGCTGGGATTGGCCTCAAATACAAGTGTCAGCAATGCGAATTTGATCTTCACAAGTCATGTGCTGTGGCTCCTCTCTACATCACCCATCCCTTCTACAACAAATGTGAGTTTCAATTTCTTTATAGCCCGCCTGGTTCTCTTAGAAGAGTATGTGATGCTTGTAGGAAAGATGTTTCCGGGTTTGTGTACCACTGCAGGAGATGTGGGTTTGATCTACACCCTTGTTGTGCAAACCTCCCACAAGTCCTAGATGATGGGAAGCACAACCTTTACTTGTGCCTCAAGTTAACCAGCGCTTGTCATCGGTGTGGAGGCAAGGGACCAGGTTGGTCTTACAGGTCTGACTGCAAGACCTATAACCTTCACGTGTCATGTGTGAAGGAGTTGCTTGTGGAGAGCTGGCAAGCCATGTATCTCAATGTGGACAAGAATAAGGTTAGGGAAATGCAGACTAGAATTCCTAGCCTTAAGGGCACACTGCAAAACCATCATGGGAAAAAAGGAGGGAAGGTTGGGAAATGTTGCCAGATTGCTGGTGGTGCTGTTCGTGTTATCGTCTCTGCCATCCTCGGAGATCCTACTGCTCTAATAGGCGCTGCTGTTGCCGGTTTCATGTCCAAGTAGAAGGGCCGGGGCAGAGAAGTGAAAACCAATTAAGTATGCTTAGTTGTGTGTCAAGTACTTGGTTACAAACTTGTAAATGTAAGTAGTGTGTGAATGATTTGGATCTGGCGTCCAGATGCTTATATTTATGATAATATGATATTGTTTGTAATTAATGGATGTGATCAGAACCTTCCTACTCTCCTTGTGGTAATGACCAAAATTTGGTGAAATCCTTTGAGGTCTACTGTATGCCACCTCTTGTGGTTCAATGGATCTAGCATATGGTACTGATGCTACTCAGAAGTTTCATTAAGATTACGAATAGAAAACATATATAGGTGATGAGGAGCACTCCATTAGAGGGGGTGAAAATTAGAAACACATACATGTTATATGAGCCAATGATATTAACCCGGATCACTATATGTACTATCGTCGCCTAGTCCGAGACATAGAATATTTTTTCCAGATAAAGAGATTAAATATGGCAACCTAAGCAACTCACTATATAGTAAAACACTTTTATATCAATATAGTAACTTTTGACGCTCATAACATTGGGGCCCATAAGTAGACACCAATCTTTACTTGAAGTCAGCTATGTGCATTGCTGGTAGGGCTGTCAATGAATCGTGTCGGGTTAAGATATTTGTCGTGTCGCAAGATACAAACTCAAACCCAACCCATTTAATAATCGTGTCAAAAATTTAAATTCAAACCCAACCTATTTATTAAGTGGGTTACCCGTTTTCAACCCGCTTAACCCATTTAACAAAGGGGCCATGACCACTTACCCGATTTTAGGCTAAAAATAGCCCACTTACTCCACTAAGAGATTTTTAACCTCATTTACCCAATCCAACAGTGTTTGACAGTATTGCCCTCATTTTAATTTATAAATTACACTCATATCTATCTTGGGCCATGACCACTTACCCGATTTTAGGCTAAAAATAGCCCACTTACTCCACTAAGAGATTTTTAACCTCATTTAGCCAATCCAACAGTGTTTGACAGTATTGCCCTCATTTTAATTTATAAATTACACTCATATCTATCTCTCTCTCTCTCTCTCATCCCTCCGATCTGCGTTCTCTCTCTCCCCCCGCACCGTGCCCGTTGCAGCGCTCCACAGAGGCCGCATAGGCCGAAGACGACGCCTCAGAGGCTGCAAATCGAGGACTCTGTTGAGATCGGACGGCGACTAGCACGGTCGATTAGGCGACCGGGCTTCTGATCCATTTCCGCGATCTGGGCTTTTCGGTCTATGGCGCCGATTGGAGAAGCAGCAGCCACTCCTGAAGACGACAAAGCAGCTTTGGTCCGCCTACCTCGCTGGAGTCCAACACCTGGTAGGCGAGAAACGCGTCCGGTCTTGATGTGGGTTCCTAGATCATTTTTCTGGGTGCCCAAATTAGTTTTTTTTTTTTTAATAAAGTAAAATAAGGGGCAGAAGGAAAGAAAAAAGAAAAAAAAATGTTTCGAATGTCAATTGGAGGCCAATAGAGAGAAGTTAAATGTCTATTGGGGGCAATAGACGTCTAAAAATCACATTACTGAGGGGCAATAATATTTCTATTTCCCCCCACTAGACCAACATAGTACACTAAATTTCCGCACTATAAACACAAATAAACGTATCAGCTATCAAAAACATAATTCCCACAAATAAAACATAGAGTCAATAGATTATTGGGGGAATAACATAGAGTCAATAGATTATTGGGGGAACAACATAGAGTCAATAGATTATCGGGGGGCAATAATATGTCTATTGCCCCCCAATAGACCAACATAATACACTACAATTCCACTCTATAAACACAAATAAACGTATCAACTATCAAAAACATAATTCACACAAATAATAACATAGAGTCAATAGATTATTGGGGGGCAATAATTTGTCTATTGGGGGACAATAAATTCATACGCCGGAATCCCGACACCAGTCCGGTAGCCGGATTCCGGTCGTCGGTCGCCTGATTCCGGTCACCGGTCGGCGGCAGGCCACTGGTCACCGGAGTCGGGTAAGGTGGAGGATGATTTCTCCCTCTAAGTGAGAAAGAAGAAGAGGGCAAAAAAGTCCCAAAAATTAATAAAAAAGAATTAATTGGGTATTAGGGAAATAATCATTTAGAGTGTTTTGGGTAAACTGGGCTAAAAAACAGTTAGTGGAGCAATTGAGCAATTTTTAAGCAGAAATTGGGTAAATGATCATTTTCCCTTTAACAAATAGGTCGTGTCGTGTTAGACAAAATGATCCATTTAACTAAAAAAATGCATAAATGGATTAAATTCACTAAAAACTCCACAAGTCGAATAATATAAATAATTTTATATATTCATAAATAATTAAATCCAATAATTATAAAGCAAAATATTTCAAATTATCTAATTCTATGATCAAATACACCCAACGTCCAAAATTTCAAGAATAAGTATAGCATAATCGGGTTATACAGGCGCCGGAATCCCGACACCAGTCCGGTAGCCGGATTCCGGTCGTCGGTCGCCTGATTCCGGTCACCGGTCGGCGGCAGGCCACTGGTCACCGGAGTCGGGTAAGGTGGAGGATGATTTCTCCCTCTAAGTGAGAAAGAAGAAGAGGGCAAAAAAGTCCCAAAAATTAATAAAAAAGAATTAATTGGGTATTAAAGAAGTAAATGGATGACAAGTCTAGATGTGGGCTTTGGTGGGATTTCCTATTGGGCTTCCCATAAGAATTTGCATTTATATAAAAGTCAAAAGAATTCATATTCAATTTTTCAGATAAAACCAAACAGTTGCGATAGATGAAATCAGACAACGATGAAACTGCCGACGCAACTGTTCGTTTTGGCTTCTATATAACGACGACCCAAGGTCGTCATTCATCATCGAAAAACAAAATCTCCTTCTTCTTCCTCCCAAATTATTCTGAGAAGCATAAAGTAAAATTCGTTAGGGTCAAGTTCTTGTGTAAGAACTTGTACCAGATAGTTGTATTCTCTAAATAGACATCCGAAAACTACAGCACAAGTGGAGCCGAATTTCTGTCTTAGGTCACTGCATTGCAGGCCTCCATCTAATCAAGTTAGTGAATTTAATTTATGTTCGAAACTATTTGATTTCAATTTTTTATTTGTTGTTATATATTCTGTTTGTATTCAACATATATATTGTTTATATTCGTAAATATATACTGTTTGTATTCGTATATACTGATTGGTTCTAACAAAATAGTCATGTAATCGACGATGATCGTCATGTGTTAGTTCACCAATCATGTTGCCAATCGTGCGACTCATAAAAGAGAAAATTAGACCTAATATTAAGCGATGTGACCAATCATGTAATGATATTTAATCAATAAATAAACGAAATGATCAAAGTGCGAGTTGACTCAAAATCGACACTCAACACAGACCCCAATAGTCGCTTCATCGATGTTGGGCAGTATATCGATTCCAATCTAGATCACGCCACCAAGTGGTCGTAGTTAGGACGATGGTGGCAGAGGCGTGAGGGTTTTTTTTTTTTTTTTTTTTGACTTTCGGTGGCTTTATCTACCAAAGTTATGTAGGATTAAGTGACTGGGCTTAGATTTACTCCTAGGCCCATACTGTTTTACTTGTTACACTTACCCGGTGGTGATGTCTGCATCACTCCGCCTTCAGTAGTGACATTTTGGCTTGTCGTTTAAGATATTGGTTATTACTACACAAATTTGATTTGTACGGGGGTTGATTGTTATTTTTTGTTGCTTTGTAGTCTCTCTAATTTTCTGTGTACATTAGGCGTTAGCTATTTGCAAGTACAATATTATGTGTGGGAAATTCACTTTTATTGAGATAGACATCATGGGTTCCTTTGTAATATTATAACATTAATGAAATTATAATTTCTCCTCAAAAAAAGAAAAGAAAAGAAAAGAAAAGAAAAAATAATTGTGATTTTTAATGCTACAAGTACTTCCTTCCTCATCAGGTATGCTCTTAGCTCATGAGGCGTATAATCTTTTTAAGCCTAAGAGTTTTTCTATTGGGACCTCTATATTTGCTCATTTGACTTCCCATGCTTTTTACACCACTTATTTTCTTTTTAAAAAGTAAAATTTGCTATCTAAACCTCTTTCAAATACCTAACTTAAATGGAATGTTCTGAGTATTAAAGATAAGTTTTAATGCTCCCATAATTATTTGTTTACTAAAAAAAAACAAACTTAAATAATTAATGAAAAAAAGTCATAACTTTTTTTTTGGGGATTGAAATCCACACTCCCATTTTTGTAAACCACACTCCCTTTTCTTTTTAATCCAAAAATACCCCTTAGTCATCATCTATCTCTCTCTCTCTCTCTCTCTCTCTTTCTCTCTCTCTCCCCCCATCATTTACACCCTGTTTTGATGACTTCTCCTACGACCTCTTCCCTTCCGCCTCTCTTTCATCTACTACCACCGCTACAGCTCCCACGTCAACTCCTGACTGTGCTGCATCATCACGCCCTTCTAAGCGCGGGGCTCCACCTCAACCTCCACCCTGATTCAGGCCTCTTTCTGTGGCAGTGTTTCAAATGCAGAGACGTTGTTCTCAAACTTGATCTGGTGCAAAGGGGCACCACTTTGCTTAATAACACAAGCTGTCTTGCCTTCAAGGGAGCAACGTTTCATGTTTTATGATCTGTTTAGAGGGGCACCACTAAATAAAAAAATATATTACCATATCTGTTTTGAAGCCTAATGTTTCATGTTTTATGTTACAAAATTAAATTTGCTTCTTTTATTGTTTTTATTTAGCTTTATCTTATATGCCACTTCATAGGTTTATTTGGTTTAGTTTACACGATGACTTTCTATCCCTCGTTTCATGATCTTTTTATACTAATAAAAAAACCCTTTATCTAATTTTTTTCCTATTGCATCATAGTTTTGTTTTTGTATAATTCACCAAGTGTTTAAGGAAAACTGAAATTTGGAGAGAATTGAGTCGATCGTACTTTCATTGATAATAGGGGCATTTTTATATAGAGGATTACAAGACATAGAATCAGAGTTGTAGAAGGAAAGATAATCGTACAATTAATCGGATAATATCTCTGAGAATACCTCTCATCATCACGCCCTTCTAAGCGCGGGGCTCCACCTCAACCTCCACCCTGATTCAGGCCTCTTTCTGTGGCAGTGTTTCAAATGCAGAGACGTTGTTCTCAAACTTGATCTGGTGCAGAGGGGCACCACTTTGCTTAATAACACAAGCTGTCTTGCCTTCAAGGGAGCAACGTTTCATGTTTTATGATCTGTTTAGAGGGGCACCACTAAATAAAAAAATATATTACCATATCTGTTTTGAAGCCTAATGTTTCATGTTTTATGTTACAAAATTAAATTTGCTTCTTTTATTGTTTTTATTTAGCTTTATCTTATATGCCACTTCATAGGTTTATTTGGTTTAGTTTACACGATGACTTTCTATCCCTCGTTTCATGATCTTTTTATACTAATAAAAAAACCCTTTATCTAATTTTTTTCCTATTGCATCATAGTTTTGTTTTTGTATAATTCACCAAGTGTTTAAGGAAAACTGAAATTTGGAGAGAATTGAGTCGATCGTACTTTCATTGATAATAGGGGCATTTTTATATAGAGGATTACAAGACATAGAATCAGAGTTGTAGAAGGAAAGATAATCGTACAATTAATCGGATAATATCTCTGAGAATATCTCTAATTCAAAACCCTATTACAAGTAGGTCAAGTAACCTAAAGTTTGGGCCAGACACATATTCTGGATTACTTGAACACTCCCCCTTGTGTCACCCAAACGTGGTGCTCCTCTTGTTGCCTCATTAAAAACCTGGCCGAGTAACAAAAACCCAGTGGGACAAAAATAACCTCGGTCGAAGGGGAAAAAGAGCACAATATACCCTTCACGTTTCGAGACCATACATGTAAATATCTCCCCCTGATGTCTGCATCTCCCCCTAATGACTACGGTCATGAGAGTTCGGATAACTCCCGCAAACGATGCTACCAACATGTTTCTCGAAAGTGGAATTTAGGCAATGACTTAGTGAGCAAGTCTGCCATACTGTCCTC
>BDJD01000213.1:4200-21132 GCA_002564525.1 Rosa multiflora
TTCCTTTGTTTGCTAAGTGTCTTTATTTCCGATTACCCAAGGATTGTGGGTTAGCCACTAATCCCCGTGGTATGATAAACTTTGGGCATAATATTTCTCTATCTTGACAATGATACGTACGCTTGCGTAAAGGTGTATCAAGTCAGTCGGGTATAAATATCTCATTAGATTCATCTCCCGCAAAAAAAAAAACAAAGAATAATGATAGTAATTTAGAGAAGCCTTGTCCCGAAATTAATGAAAAATATCCTTCTGATCATGGAAATCGTCCTCCAATTTCAACTTATCATCCTAATGTTCAAAATGAAGTACGTAGATATTATTTACAAAAAGGTCCTTGTCAACTTAGAGCTCACAAGTTTACTGATGATTGCTTGATTTCATATATTGAGAAAGACATTTTTACTCGCATAGATAATGACACTATCATGCAATGATTTCACAATATGAAATTTCATCGAGGGCAATTACCATTGCAATAGATAGAAATTACATTTAAATATTATGTTTTTTTTTGGTGCCCCAGTGAACCTATATTCCTGGCTCCGCCACTGTAGTGGGTGCTCTAATCACTTAGCTAACACTACATCGTCAAAGAATGAAGCAGACTTTTAGAGTTTCAAAGAAAATCAACCACATTACTCATTGAGTTGTGAAGGTAATTATTTATCTATTTATATATATAACAACAATTAAAAGCTGTGTAGGACTGTTGCTAATGCCAAGAGTGTGCATTTATTAGTTTTACTAGAAAATAGAGACTTTTCAAAATGATGGTTCTAGTTGGATCTTCAGATTTGATATTTGGACATCTCTAACTCTTTTTTTTTTTTTGAAAAGGAATATTATTGAAACAATTAACGAGTACACTCGTTTAGAATGTTTAGAATGACATGCATTACTCATTGAATTGCGAAGGTAATTATTTATCTATTTATATATATAACAACAATTAAAAGCTGTGTAGGACTGTTGCTAATGCCAAGAGTGTTCATTTATTAGTTTTACTAGAAAATAGAGACTTTTCAAAATGATGGTTCTAGTTGGATCTTCAGATTTGATATTTGGACCTCTCTAACTTTTTTTTTTTTTTGAAAAGGAATATTATTGAAACAATTAACGAGTACACTCGTTACATTACTCATTGAGTTGTGAAGGTAATTATTTATCTATTTATATATATAACAACAATTAAAAGCTGTGTAGGACTGTTGCTAATGCCAAGAGTGTGCATTTATTAGTTTTACTAGAAAATAGAGACTTTTCAAAATGATGGTTCTAGTTGGATCTTCAGATTTGATATTTGGACATCTCTAACTCTTTTTTTTTTTTTGAAAAGGAATATTATTGAAACAATTAACGAGTACACTCGTTTAGAATGTTTAGAATGACATCGCTTATACTTTCGGGAGCAATGCCAAACCAAGTTTGGCTATCACTATTACATAGTGCTTGATTAGCTAAATTATGAGCTATTTTATTTGCTTCACGAGGAGCATAAGCTACTTTGTAATCAACACGTCTTCTGATACTGTTCTTGACATCTTCTAAAAGAAAACTCACCATAGAAAAGTCTTCTTCTTCTTGGTGCATGGCCTGAGCCAAGACTAGACAATCCGTTTCAAAGACAACCCCGTTCATAGTGTTAGAATTCAGCCATCTTTACTCCTTCATGCAGTGTGTGAGGGTGATTTTTGTGTTTTGGACCTTTTGCAGCAAGACCCTCTTGATTAAGCTAGACTAGGCCCAAAATTGTTCAAAGATTGGACTTGAGAACAACTTCGTTGCAACCCGCTAGATGATAACAGCAACAATTGGACTAGATGATAACAGCAGCGATTGGAGTTAATTTCAAGAGATCAGAACTTATAGTGTGGGAGCTAGATGTCTGAGAGTTTAGCTGAGAGAGAGAGAGAGTTCTAGCAATGGCATGATTTCTCGGTTTTGGGTTAAGGTTGATTGGGAGGAATTAATGGCTAGAGGTTCAAAGATAGAGCTTGATCTCTTGCTTGATATTTCTCGGTTGTTGTGGCTTGGGTTCCAACGGCAGTGAACCCATTTTTTTATAGCGGAGATAGGCAGGGAAGATTCGTGCTAAGAACCTGGGGTTTTGAAGGGGTATTCTCAATTTTGGTGGGATCATTCTAAAGCCTTCAGTTTTTGTTTTCCCCATGAAACCAAAAGAGTGAAAACTTGCTCTGGCTATGAGAGTGAAGGTTGGTGGTATAGGTATAGGAAGGTGGCAATCCCAGATTTTGTGCTGCTGTGATCTTTGAGGGATTCTAATCCCTTATTTTCTGCTATTGTAAATTGTAATCACATGGTTTGAGGGCTATTGGAAATTGAAATGGGATTGCTGGGTATATGAATCAGAAAGCTTCTCCATGGATTCTGGGTTCTTGCCAAAAATGGTGAAGCACTAATCCCAGCAACAACTTTGATAACACGATATTTCTAGTTTAGGGAAGAACATGGTTTCAACGGGCTTTGGGCTAAAGGCTATTGTAATGGACGTTGGGTAAGGAAATAACTCTAGTGGGCTTTAAGTTTTGCTGGGCCTGCATTCATCTCTCTACTAGCCTTTGTTAAGATTTTAGCCCCTCAAGCATGAATTTTGGTCCCCAAGCCCAAAATTGTCGATGGGCCATATCTTAACAATAGGCCTCACAGAATCCGTTACCTTCCACAACACGTCCCTCCTTATAAGCCCCGAACGTAGCTTGGGACTACGCATATCTCATGGTAAATAAGCGTGTTGGCTTCTTTGGAAATGCATGTTAATCGTTTGAGAATTTGGGCTACTCGTATCGCTTGCTAAATAGAGAGCTTCCTTTTGACATGAAATGGGCTTGCTCGAAGGCCCAATTAGGTTACGAGGTTGATGACTCATCCCCTTTACCTTTCACTCGTTAAATTTGAACTTGTGGAAATTTAGGTGTCAACACAGTGCAAACAACTCCGTGTGGAAGGGAGAAGTGAGGTGCCTAATTGGTTTGGTAGCTGCAGCCTTGAAGTGGCCCATTTCATCATGGAAAATTAAGCCACCACCTCCTCTGCCAGTCTACGATAAGAAGGCTCCATCAGTATTACATTTGAACCAACCCTGCACAGGTGCTACCCATCCTTGACGTTGTACTCTTGGTTGCTGTCCAGTAGCATTTGCTTTTGAGAGTTCTGTCAGCCAACCCAACGACAATAAAACAAAATCATCATAGGGGTGTTGTTTGACACCCTCTCCAACTTACTAAACCTCCAATTTACTTTTTTTGAATACTTAAAAAGCTAATTAAGTACACCTCCTTAATTTTACCAAAACACCTTTAAATGATTAAATCTATATTTTCAACAATTTGTTGTTTATTTTAATCTCTATCAATTCAACCACAAAAATTTGTATGAGGGGAGTTGCCTACATTTTTTATGTACTTTCAGTGACAGAACCAAAAAAGTGATTCTTGGAGGGACTGACAAGTAGACAATTATAAGGATTTTACTTTTAATCCAAATCATAGGTTTTATTTTTTCCCTCAATATGGATGGTTGTAGAAAAGACTTTGGTTGTCAAAATAATTAGTAATACACTACTACAAAAATTGAATCAGACGACGCCTTTTAGACGAAGCTTTGTAGTTTTCCTCCATCTGATTGATTATTATTTTTTTGGATGTCATTTTTATAAAATCCGTCGTCTGATATGGAATTATTAATTAGTTCTGATGACATTTAAGGACAGAACCTTTGTATGACCCTAAAAAAATTGAGCGGCAAGTTTCCCACCATGTAAGTGGTGCCAGACCCCATCTCAAACCCCAAATTTTCGCCCAACATGAATTAATCATATGACGAGAAACAATAAAACTGTGGTCTGATTAATATGTTTGGCAGAAAGGAGGAAGATTTCCCACATCATTTTTCTCCAACTCCCCAAAGAGGGAAGTCATATTGATAGGAGACAAATTTCAAATTTAAAATGGCTGCATTCATACCATATTTTTATAAAATTTTATTATGTGAGTCCTTGTCTAAATTGATAGGGCTTGTCCAAATTGATATAGGTCGGGCATGAAATCCCAACACTTTAAGCAAATAACCCACGGTCCCAAAGTTTGTTCCTCACTCTGTCGACAACGCCTCATTCTCTCTCGACATAGTCTCAAGACCAAAACCCAAAGCTCCTCACTCTCTTGATAGCGTCTTCCCAAAACCAAAACTTCACTCTCCCAAATCCTCACTCTTCGCTCGCGCCTCACCTTCAAACCAAAACCAGTCTCTCTAACCAACTGACGGCTTGACATCGCCATTGCAGAGCCTGTTCTCCCTCACCATCTCCGATACTTGCCCCTCAAGGCCATCACCGACCATAATCCAAGCGGTTCTCATCCCCCTGTCGATCTAAGGGCATGCCTGAGAACCACTACTACACCGCCATGTTCCAGCACCACGGCCGCATCATGAGTTCCTTTCCGGCGGTCACTTGACCCATGGTTACTACACCGCCGACAGGAATAAGATCCCAACCACCTAGATTTACTTCAATAGTCTGCCCTACAAGGTGAATTCCTCCACTGGGTTATCAATTACGACAAGGTAGAGGAGAAGGCCTTGGATTTCAGGCCAAGATTGACACCTAGGTTTTGTGAGATTTTTCAAATCGAGGCAATTAAACTAGAGAATCGATGAGTAACCAGAGGAAGAAGAATTTCCAAGTAGAGGCGTTCAAGCACATAGTGGTGGTGGATCCGAAATATGTCGGCGAGACGTTTAAGATTTTGGAGCATGCTAGTGGCCTCAGCTTTGAAGAACTTTACAAGTTGTTCAATCTCCGGCCACTGCCCACTAGCATGATGATATCAGAGGACGAGAGCTTGGCTCAATTCCTCGAAACAGAGGTACTCTCCGTGGTCTCCGACCAGGTATCTACTTCATCTTTCTCTCAATTTTAGATTTCCCATAATCTGTTCAGTTTCAAAATTTGATCTTTAGGGTTTGGTTTTCTTCAATTCGACTTGAATTTGCATTTTGGATTTTGTGGGGATTGATTTCACGCATTTTTACACGTGTAATTATATATTACCGCTCAAGTGTTTAGGGGCTATATGTGTTTTACTCAAAAGCAATTTCATAACATCCGCCGCCATATGCTTGCTCTTTGATCTCATCTCCGCTAGGTAGCTCACAACTTTCATGATTAAGAGGTCTTTTATTTGATTGTAATGGGGTTAAGGGTAAGCGGTTAATAGAAATGAAGGATAAGGAAATACAAAGTCCATAGAAATCGATGAAGCAACTGTCTCTTGTAGAGATTAAAGACTTTTGATTTCGAGTGCTAAGTCACTAACTCTAATCCCAATGTACAACCCACACTATACTACGTAATACTCTTTTTTTTTTTCACACAACTTACTACTTTTTTTTTTCTTCTTTTCTTTTACTTTTCCTTTTTTTCCTTCAATTGTCTTTTTATTTTCACAAATTTTTTTTTTTTTTAGAATTCTTTCTTTTCTATACAAATCACTCACCCCCACACTTATTCTTTTGTAACCTCGCACTTTTGACTTTTTATTTTCTTTTGAGGCACTCAATCATAAAGTCATTCTCTTGAATCGCTTCACCAACTACCATGGAAGGGTAGGATAAAAGTGTATAGGCTAGGTAGGAATTTGTGGTGCAAATGAACAAAAAGGCTAAATATATAAATAGGCTCAAAGTGGCAATCTAGTGGTAAATATCATTGGGCACATGCTTCTTTGGCCATGGTAGTATATAGTCATAATGCCTCGATCCTTTCTATCATGTCGCAAGCTAAAAGTAGCCTCGAGAGGTCTCAAACAAGTTCTAGATACGCAATGTCATAAAATTGTACACACATGAAAGAATAAGTGAATGAACGATGCACACACTATAGATATTAGGCTCAAAAACTCACAAATAAGGCATGCAAGTCAATCAAATCATCTATATGCTTCTCTAATTATGATGAACCAACCTAACCATAGGCTATGTGCACACATATAGTCAAGCATAGATCACATACGCACTCAATTACAAAACAAATTCATAGTCCTAGATCATGCTTAATCTATCCACAATCATAACAAGTTAAGTCCATAGCTCGTCATTGTTGTTGGAAAAGGCATTAACCACTAAAATATAATTACATAAAGCTAATAATTTTTTTTTTAGTTGCTCGAGCCCTCAGCCCCACACTTAAAACCAACATTGTCCTCAATGTTGTAAAGTGAGCTCGAAAGCTAAAATCCGTGTCTGATTTAGGCATGAGAGTGAAGTCCGAGCGAAGGCACACAAATTAACTATGAAAATAAAAATCTAAATGCGGAGAAACGTTATGGAAAACCCCCTTTGTAGACCTCCATTGCTCATGACCTTTGGAGAAGACAAATATGAGACACCAACCTCAAGGCACAAGATCTTGACTTCCTTTATGTATGCTCCATACTAGCTCAAGGTGCTCGTGAAAAGATCAACTCCATTGAAAAATATGTAGTGTCCAAGAGCAATGCATCATAATTAGCCACCAAAGAATAAGGACAAGATCCTCCATTAAGTACATGGGCTTGATCACCTTCAAAACACCTCACAACAACCCTACAATGGCCTCCATTGAAGAGTTGAAGTGCAAGAAGTCCAACCACCCCGAGTGAACACAAACTAGTGAGTGCAGAAAACTTCCAGCAATGACCTTTCTGTATTCAAATGCCCATAGCTCCTACTCAGAAAGAGAAAAATAAGTGAGACCACTTGGAATGGAAAGTAAACTTAGATATCTTTCTATCCATATAAAGTGAGCCATCTATCTCCAATTGAAATGAAAATTAAAGTTGGTCAAACTTACCAATCTGTCATGAAGTTTTCTGCTGACCCTCAATCACCAAAACAGAAATGTCTGAAGCTCCAGAGGTGCAAAGAGGGTAAGACTAACTGGATATAAAACTAGACTCATGAAGCTACCTTCCTTTAAAATTTCACTTGAAAATAAATTATGAGTCAAAAATCGTTGGCCTCCAAACTCACTGATCTGTTCTGCAGTTTCTGTTGTGCCCTGTTTCTGATTTCTGTTACTTGGAACGCTATATCTGAAGATAAAAAGGTTCAAATCAAAAAATGTTTCTTCTGTATATAGAGGACATGTGAAGATACATCTCTGAAAATTTTTAGGTCCAAATTGCTTGGGATGTAAAAGGTGTAGCTTCCCAAAGTCACTCTACAGTAGTTATTTCTTTTCTGACCCTCATACATTGACCATCAAATAACAGGACCTCCAGTGACTGAAAGTATCTCAAATTTTGGTACAGAATAGTAGACATATAGGAGAATAGCTTCAGAAAATTTCAGCTCAAAATAACATGTAAAATGGAAGCTATAGTCACACAAAGTCACTAAACTTTCAGGACAGAAACTGCTCACTACCAAATTAATTCTCCTTCACATTTCCAACTCCGAACACCTCCTATCCACCCAAAAATGACTAGAAAAAGCCTTATTGATGCAAAATGAACAAGTAAATTTCAAAACCACCTAGGGTTGCCTCCCTAGAAGCGCTTGATTTTAAAGACCCCAAGCCGGTCTTCTTCACTTTTCTTCCTCAAGGTGGCTCAAAGGATGTCTTCTTACCACCCACAACAAGTGTGCTAGCCTCACCATCATTTCCAAAATATCTAGCAATTGAAGAAGCGAGCTTGTAGCTTGGAGGTGGAGGCCAATCATACCTCTTTGGAATTTCCTTCTTCTTCACAACTCCGCAAGTCTCCCTTAATTTCTTGATGGACTCCTCTTGTGCTTCACTCAATGGTGAACTTTTCTTCTTGTGTTGCTCATAAGTCTCAAGAGTAGGGGTTGTTTGCTTGTCAAGCTTAATAGTAGGCTCCAAAGTAGAAGTAGGAACTACATCATCATGCTTCAATGGTGGTTCATGGTCATAGCCCCAAATAGGTGAGAAATGATCTTGTGCACGGATTGTAGGCTTAGAATGATTCAAAGGTCCAAAGATCCGCTCACTCTTGGCTTCATTACCCTTCACCAAATCAATAGAGAATACCTCCTTCATAATTTCTGGCAGATAGAATGGATTGCATACTTTGATCTTCACTTTGTCACCTAACACCTTGAGTCTAATGGTACCCTTCAATACATTGATCTTCCCCCCCGCCGTTGCCATAAGTGGTCGGCCTAGAATGATAAGTAACTCATTGTCAAGGTAGGGGTCTTCACTCATATCCAACACTACAAAGTCTGCCGGTAGAATAAACTTATTTACTCTCACTAGCACATCCTCTACAACTCCCACCGGACCCCTTGTGCTACGATCCGCTAATTGCAATCTAATCGATGTGGGCTTCAACTCACCAATTTGTAGCTTCCGATATATAGCCAAGGGCATCAAATTGACACTCGCCCCTAAGTCCATGAGAGCTCCTTCAAACACTTTCTCTCCTATGGTACACCCTATGGTAAAGCTCCCCGGATCTTGCATTTTTTGTGGTAGTCTTCGTTGGATAATTGCACTTACTTTCTCTTTCAACTCAAATGTCTCATCGGCTTTAAATTTCTTTTTATTCATGCACAAGCTCTTGAGAAATTGATCATACACCGGCACTTGATGAATGAGGTCCATCAATGGAATATTGACATCCACTTTTTTAAATATTTCTTGTATCTCCCTCATCAAGCCACTCTTCTTCTTACCCCTCTTTGAGTTATCTCTTCTTGCGGCATTAGGATAAGGAAGTGGTGGCTCCGGTGCATTCAAATCAAGAGGTGGATCAAATGTGAGACTTCCGGTAGTGCCCCTAAGGGTAGTCACATTCCCACTAGAACCCCTCAAGGCACTACTACAAAAACCACATATAAGGACACTTTTTTTGTTTTTCAGAGTCCTAATAAGCTTATGAGGACGACTTAAAAAAATAGGAGTAATAGTTTGCTCGCCCCGCCTAATTTTTTTTGTCAAAAGTTGAACTTCCCACCTTTTTTTCCAACACATATTCGCACTTTGACCCCTCTCTCTCTCGCAGTTTCTCTGTGCATCTCTTCCTCGTCGAACACATTGGAGCTCTGATTCTTCATCTCTGAGAGAAACAAATCTCACCATAGATGGATAACTCTCTCTTCTTCCTAATCTGTCTATAGCCTTTTCTTTTTTCCATATCTATATGCTCTATGATGATCATAATGTGACGGTGGCTTTCTCTTATATGGTCTTCCCGTTGTCTCTCCCCAAACCTCCAACCTAGCTGCTGTCCCTAGAGCCTCCGACCCCCTCCATGATGCCATTGTCGCGAACGACGAGTTGTGCATCGTGCCCTTCATCAATGGCGGAGTCTCTGGTATGCTCGCTACCTCCGTCATCCAACCCATCGATACGATCAAGGTGAGTGTTGAAATTCATCAAGATTGTTACTTTTGTGAGATTTGGATTGGACCCATGATTCCAACTCGGGTCTTTGAGCTTAAAGTTGATTTCTTTTGATCAGTTTCAGATCTGTGATTTGTGGGTCTATTTCGGATTTTGATTTTTTTTTTAGTGGGGAAGAACGAACACATAGTAGGCATGCCTTTCTTATTACTCTCTGACCATATATATGTCTTTTGGTTTTGGCTCTAAATGTTTATTGAAACTCTTCGTTCTGTGTTGCAGTGTTGAGAAGGCTGGGAGTGAAGAGCATGGAGATAAAGAAACCAGAGCAGCTTGAAACCGTGGCCTCACTCATAATCCCTGGAGGAGAGAGCACCACCATGGCTAAGCTCCCCAAGTACCACAACCTGGTCTCTCTATCACTCACCCAAACAGTCTCTATTATTTATTGATTTGTTTAAAGCTTTTTACTTTATTACTCCTGGGCTCAATATGTATATGCATGTTTCTGCAACTGTCGATACTTTTAGTATATCAGTAAATGGGGATTAGGTGAAAATGAGGACTGTTCTAGAAATGGTGTAATTTGGCTATATGGGTTTTGTTCTTTGGTGCTTTAGGTATATAGGAGTGGTGGAATTGTGAACTATATCGGTTTGCCTAATATAATCACAAACGACACAGGAGGTAAAGGAAATGAAGTAGATTATAGCATTATTTGAAATCCTAGTTCATTTTGGTAAGTACATTGTTGTATGTTTAGACGAGCATATATAGATACCTATGTTTCCAGATAGTCATTAACTTTTCTTTTCTAGGTCGTTCTGCTCCTAGGAACCAAACTTGAATACATTACTAACATTACTGTTTTGGACCTTGTAGAATGCATTTGAGCTCAGCTTCTTCATTTAGGTTCCAGTAAGTTTTTCTTTCCCATCCTCTAGATTTTGGTGAAGTTCAATATTTAAAATTTTGCATAGCTTATGACACAGCATCCTTGTGGTTTTTCTTAGGCCCAATTCGAAGTAAAATTGTGCTACCGCGAGCACACCGTGATCATTGTTACAAGAGTTTTCTTAGCGTAAGAGTACCGAAAACTTTGCATTCTAATCACTTTAAAGTTATTTAAAGATGATAATTATGTTATAGATTATTAAGCACACCTTGTTCGCATTAGTGATCCTAAATCCCTTTTAATTTCTCAGGGTGACCACCCAAGTCCTCTACAGCTACATTACTCTTCCTTGTAACACAGGTGAAGTATATCTGAACTGTTGGTCATAACTATACATATTGCTCTGACCAGAAAAATATGTACAGTTATGCTTTTTTATCCTGGGATTATCCCATAATGCCTATTAGATCTCATTCTGTAAATGACTTGCTTTTCCTGTACTACTATGCTTTGGCTAATGTGGGTGGTTTAATTTTTCTTCTAACAGAGTATGATGCTGATGGTGGGACTGAAGGTTTTCAAGGACATGCCAGGGATCAGTCCATGCATGCTTTGAGTGTACAATCTGGCTTTTCCCCCCTCAAGTGAGGTTCCCTTTATGCACACTTGCAGAAATCCCTAGAACTGCTGCTCATTGTATTGAATATGCTCACCTAATTAAATGGGATGAGGTAATGGATTAGTCATTATGTTTCGGCTTCCCACTGCTTTTACTGAAGAAAAAAAAATAAAAAAATAAAAAAAAAAAACTATTGCATGAATATGCTCTCTAAACTTACATTCTACATATAGGTACATAGCGGAGAGGCTTTTGATCCAGATGACCCTGAACATATAAAGTGGGTGTATGATGAGGTCAATTATGGCAATTATTTAGTGATTTCTCTATCCCTTTTATGGACCTTTAATTATCTTCCTTTCATTTATTTATTTATTTACTAATTTGTTTTTTGTTCCCATCCAATAGTCTAACAAGACAACTGAGCTGTTTGGTATTCAAGAGTTACATTGTCTCTCACTCAGGTATACATACTTATAGAAGTAGTTACCCCTATTATTATTTTCGTCAAGTTTTTCTGCAACATAACTGCATAGTTTGGCTTTTGCTGTTAAGATCATGTGGGTGAGAAAAGGATTTAGGACTTTGAAACTATGGGTAACTAAGCTTTTGGCTTACAACTTTTGAACTTTTATCTGTCACTCTTGTTGGAAGCTGATTATGTTGTCTACAGGGGGTTGTGAAGAACATCATACAGGCTATTGCTTCCACAAATGCTATTATATCAGCGACCTGTGCACTACAAAATTGAAGATTGCATATGGATGCAGTAAACTCTATCGAACTATCTAATGTGTGTTCCTCTTTCTCATCAATAACTACACTAAATATCCTTAGAAATCCTTTCCTAGATGTCACAAACCATTTTTTGGTTGCATAACAGATGCATTGGATTATCATTTTCTATGTATGAACACAACATTAGATCCAATCGTTTACTTGTTTGGGAAGGCAGTATAACACTCTATCTCTATTAGAAATACTTAGCACACCTATTATTATACTAGCAGAACATATTCTAGGTCCTGGCACAAAGGAAATCAAAAGTGGAAATACTTCCAGTTGTGTGTCTAATTTCTGTTCACAGTTCTGATCTTATTTGTTCCTCCAATTTCTTATTCGTACCTGATAGCAAGTGTGGTCTCTGCATGTTAATATGAAGTGTTGGTGCAAAAGGTGAGAATTCTCACTAAGGAATCAATTCCCACCAAGTTTTCGTAATCTGTATGTGTCATATATAAGCAGTTAGTTATTCCATTCTAATGAAAAAATGTTTGATTCACCATTGCATTCCAACCTCTTTTATGCCACCTCTATGGACGATTTATCTCAGTTAAATATAGGTTTGTAGAATCGTAATCTGTATGCAAAACTGTAGGCATCAAAACCCATTCTTTTATTCTCCTACTGTGGTAAGTATATGGGACTCATAGGCATCTTGTCATTGTTACTAGGTTGCTCCTAATGAAAGACCTCTTGTGATTGAAGATATTGGGAATCAGATTAAGCAACTGCAAACCTACAAGGGCTAGGTGTAGTAGATTGAATTACTTAACTAGAATTGTTGAATTGTAATTTGTTACACTTCTTTCTTAAAGATTCTATATTTATGGCAATCATTTTTCATGCTAGCTGCATTTTTGAAATTTGTTATCAACTGATTATAGAGTACGGTAGCACATGTGGAAGTCACCTAAATTGTTTGTGCAGTTGGATATAATTCATGTATAAGATTATGATTTGCTCAGTTTTCTCAGGTATAGCTGCACCAACTCCAGGACAAGCGCATCTTTTACTTCCTACTAATTCTACTCAATTCACCAGCAGTTCTTACCAAACTGCAGGATAAGTGGTAAATCAGAAAGGTCATATCTTGAGGTAGAGATCATCCCTGTGTTTATTGCATATATGTGCATTATATTATGGTTTTAGATTACTCTTTATGGAGTATGCAGTAATCCTTAGATTTTAGGAGGAAGAGAAGCTACTGCTACTTAAGTGGCAGGTTCTAAGTCTAGCCTTGCAAGTTATTATCTTTGCTCTCTAGAGGTATTTTCCCTTACAAAGTAGATTTATCTGTTAACGTTGACACTGGTGGCAGAGAGTTAGTACCTTATGCTCAATTCAAACAAATGAATATCTACCTTACATGTTCTGTTTTAAGCCAACACCCTTACAGATTCTTCTTAGTGTGTACTAGTGCATTCATTAAAGCCTTATAGATCTTCCTCTATTTGTTATTTCAGGTCAATTATATGTACTGTAGCTTTGATTAGCTGTGCACATGCTTACTAGGTTGCTTTTTTATTTAATGTAATATTCACTAATGCTCATCATTTCAGTTTAAGGAAAAAGACACACTCAAGAAGAGGTTGATGTCGTTCAAGTAGAGTGGGCAGAGCAAGTTGATGGATATATCCAAGATGAACTAAAATAGTTAGCATATGTATATGCAGTCTTACTTTTGGTATGAATCAAATTAGTTATATATATTTGAAGCCTGCTTAGTGTAGCAGAAACTTTCAATTAAATTGGTCAAAACAGTAGAGTAGGACATTTTGGATCTTTATTCTTCTTTTTAATGAGATGGACTTATGGTATTTATAGACTACTTGTATTGGATATTTTCTATATCAGTTTTCATATTATAAGGACTTGTTGATGTGTCATATGTATGCAAATTTGATGGGAATGTACAGAAAATAGGACACAATGCATTCCTATATGTGTCCTAGTACAGAAAAGAGGACATATGAGAATGTAATTTTTGTGTCCTCATATTGATTTAAGGACTCCATTTTCAAATCTTTGAGGACACAATTTCTGTGTTCTTGTATAAAATAGAGGACAAATTTGAGTGTGTTGTTTTTTTGTCCTCTAATAGATTTAAGGACTCATTTTCAGAGCTTTTAGGACACAATTTGTGTGTCCTCAAACAAAAAAGAGGACACTTATTTGATAATAAAAGGATGCAATTTAGGTGTCCTCTTATAGATTTAAGGACACCACTTTTATAGCTATTAGGACACATAAACTGTGTCCTTGTATAGATAAGAGGCACATTTCCAGTGTCCTTATTTCTGACTTATGATGACACCCAGATAGAGGACTCTTTTTTAAAGAGTCTTTGTATATATTTAAGGACACAGTTTCAGTGTCCTTAAATCATGTTATTGTAGTAGTGAGGCCTCGCCAAGTGATGAGTAGACCGGACAACTCCTATCCCTAGAGCTACCATGCATATGTAAATCTTCCTCCTTATTCCTCCCCTCATTTTCTCTAGAAGTAGATGGCTCAAACTCATGAGTGGTGGGTCTAATGTCATCAAGAACCTTCCTAGAGGTGTTATCGGCCGTAGATAGGTCCATAGCCTTCATGGCCTCACCATCTAATTTAGGGTCCAAGACATCCTCATCCTTAAAAGTCTTCTTTCTCAATAAAGCTCTTTCCTTGCCACTATCAATCAACCCATATTTGCTTGCATTGTTCTCAAATGACAAGAAACCATAACCTTTACCAAGAATAGCTTCTCCGGAGGGTACATTTTCTTCCCCTACGGCTACCTTATCCACCCCTTTATTTCTTCCTTTGGCATTCAAAGTCACATCACCCACTCCATATTTACCGAAAGGTACATTTTCTTCCCTTCCGGTCCCATCCTCCTTGTAATATAAAGAATCATGATGCTTATGTAATTGATCATTAACAACATGGCCAAGAGGTACATTTTCTTCCCTTTTGGGCCCATATGAATGCAAATCAACATCGTCATCAAATAAATGATTTGTATGGAAACTAGAAGATGTGGGCATGTAAACATGATTATCATATACCTTTCCCGAACGTAGAGTGGTAAGGGCATTGCATTCATGGAGTTTTCCTCTTGGGTTTGGCTCCGGTTGTGAAGGTAAGGCTCCTTTTGGTCTCTCACTCAGGTTGGTGCCCATTTGGCCCACTTGTACCTCTAATGTAGCCACGCTTTGTTGTAGAGTTTGATACCCTTGAACTAGTGAAGAGATGCTTTGCTTGGTATCCGCATTAGTAGAAGTTTGAACCTTGAGAAACTCTCCCATCAAATCTTCAAAATTAGGCTTCTTTGGTTCATTTGGAGCTTGGATAGGAATGCCTTGAAGAATAGGAGGGGAATTGTAGTTCTCCCCTTGGTGGGTGCCTTGAAATGAGCTAGGATTTCCTTGAAACTTGCTACCACTATAGCCAACACCTTGTGTAAACCCGGGAGGGGTGTTTTGACCATGAAATCCTTGACTTGAGGTAGATTGGCCTTGAGAATTAGACTCATATGCTTGCTGTCCATGTTGACCATATTGTGAAAAATGAGTGCTTCCTTGGTGTGCATTGCCATAATTAGCAATATTTGATGAGTCTTGACCTTGGCCACCTCTAAAGCTTTACTTTCCACCTTGAAACGCACTAGATGAACCTCCTTGGTCTCTCCAAGAAAAATTAGAATGATTCCTCCAACCGGGGTTATAAGTATTAGAGTAAGGATCATTTCTTTGGTTCCTTGGCACAAGATTACCCACTTGGTTCACTTGTTCTTCAATAAAGTCCGGAAACTTGGATGATAAGTGACACTCTTGAGTGGAATGTGCTAGACTCTCACAAAGCAAACATGATGTAGAAGTTGCCACCTTGACTTGAGCTTGAGGAGGTTTCCGGTTCACTTGGTTTAGAAATTGGTCAATCTTGCTTTCTAGCCTCTTGAACTCATGCATAGAAGGCACGGATGATGTTCCTTGAACATCATAGATACCACCTCGGCTAGGTGTACACTCCTTGTTATGCACTTGTTGTCTCCTTGCATCATGATCATCCCAATAAAGGGAATTAAGTGAAAGTTCTTCATATGTGTCCCAAGTGGCATCGGGAAGCTTGCTTGCAATAGTTCCACCACTAAAAGTGTCAACTCTTTGTCTTTGATGCGTCATCAATCCTCTATAGAACTTGTCCACAAGAAACCATTTCTCTAAACCATGGTGAGGACATGACATCTCAAGATCCTTAAAGCGCTCCCAACACTCATGAAAACTCTCTTGAGGGTGTTGTCTAAATGCAATTAGCTCATCTCTAACATTGGAAGTTCTTGAAGGAGGATAGTACTTTCCTAAGAAAGTTTCTTGCATCTCAACCCATGTACGTATTGATCTAGGAGGCAACTTGCTCAACCACTTTCTTGCATGGTTCTTGAGTGTGAAAGGAAATAATCTAAGCTTCAAACCATTAGAAGTGAGACCATTAGGTTGAACGGTAGTACACACTTGCTCAAACTCAGCAATGTGGTCATAAGGGTTTTCCAAAGCCATGCCATTAAATGTGGGTAGAATGCTCAAGGTAGTTGGTTTGATCTCAAAGTGATGCTTACATGGAGGGAGTACAATGCAAGAAGGGTGATCAACAATTGCGGGATTAGTGTGCTCCCTCATGGTCTTGCCTTGAGGAGGATTTCATGCGTCTCCCATGTTGACTTCTCCTTGTGAATATGTTAGAGGTACTCTCTCTTGATCAAGACCTCGAGGTGGAGCACTCTCGGTTATTAATGGCCTTCGGATCCTCCTTCTTGGTCTCCCTCTAGTATCCTCACTCAATATCCTTCCGCTTCTAAGAGTGATCGGTTGATATGAAGAAGATGCTTCGTTCATACACCTTGGAACAAAAATGAGACCACGTAATGAGTACTCAAAAATTCACAAAATAGGCAATGAGAATCAAATTTCCCTTTTTTTTTTTTAATGAATGAGAGGGATTAAGAAGAGAAAGTAAGACAACAATTAAACAAGAAAATAAAATAACAAAAGCAAAGAAATGATGAAAACCAACAACTCAAGAAATTAAATTGTTCATACACCTTGGAACAAAAATGATCGAGACCACGTAATGAGTACTCAAAAATTCACAAAATAGGCAATGAGAATCGAATTTCACTCTTTTTTTCAATGAATGAGAGAGGGATTAAGAAGAGAAAGTAAGACAACAATTAAACAAGAAAATAAAATAACAAAAGCAAAGAAATGATGAAAACCAACA
>BDJD01000213.1:21201-34199 GCA_002564525.1 Rosa multiflora
AAGTGACGATCGCTATCGATGCTCATGTCTTACATGTACTACAAAGTAATACAAGGCCTGTCACTTCGATAGAAATAATCACAATGTCTCAACAAACAAACACACAAGTAGGAAATAATCTAAATAAGAAAAGTAAAAAATAAAGAAACAGTTTTTTTTTTTAATTTAAACAAACAAAGAAAAAATTAACTAAAACTAAGAAAATAATGCAAGTGACCTAACAACCAAAAACCAAGGGATTAAAGCTATTACACTTTAATCCCCGACAACGGCGCCATTTGATTTGAGTGCTTAAATGCAACTTACACGCAATAAGGGCACGGTCATCAAAAAAGTGGGAAATATTTGAATCCGAAATTATCGTACCACGGGGATTGGAAAGCTAACTTTAATCCTTGGTTATGCCGATTACTAAGTCACCAATAATTTAACAAACAAAACCTAGAAAAATAGCACCAAGTGCAATAAGGGCACGATCATCAAAGAAGTGGGAAATATTTGAATCCGAAATTATCGTACCACGGGGATTGAAAAGCTAACTTTAATCCTTGGTTATGCCGATTACTAAGTCACCAATAATTTAACAAACAAAACCTAGAAAAATAGCACCAAGCTATTTACATGCCCAGCTCAGAACAACCAAGCCTAAAATTGGTCAAGAGAACCACAAATAAATGCGGAATCTCACAACCAAATGGTATGGACAATGAAAGTGGTTTGTGAAATTTGATTTTTTTAATTGTGAAGAAAATAACATTAACAATTGAAAATTAAAATTAAAATTAAAATTAAAGATAATAGAAACTAATCAAGAAATGGAAATTAGGTCACTAGAGTATCCTCCTAGCCAAATTTAATGCATAAATATGCTCAGACAATGGTTATTCAATTCATAATGGCATCAAGAACCGTACCCAAGGCTTTTCAAGGCTCATGGGTCAATAGATTCCTTAAAGGGTATTTCTACTCCGGATCAAGGGTCGTAGAAACTCAATTGGAACAATCTAGAGCCTTGTTAGGGCCTCTAGTTGCACCAAAAGGCGAAGAGTCCTAGAATCAATAAGGCTCATGGGTCAATAGATTCCTTAAAGGGTATTTCTACTCCGGATCAAGGGTAGTAGAAACTCAATTGGGACAATCTAGAGCCTTGTTAGGGCCTCTAGTTGCACCAAAAGACGAAGAGTCCTAGAATCAAGGTTCCCAAGCTAGCCAATACGGCAATCGAAATTGGTATTATAGCTAACCATGTTCTAAACAAGTGTCCTAGCCATAAATTAGAGAAGTGATTAGGTCCCCTAATTTTTCTAGACATGCTCATCTACACATTCAAGAGTTAATCAAGCTCCTAAGCATGCATCTAAGCCAAATATTATAGAATAGAACATATGCCAAACACGAAATTGAAAACCATTAAATCAATTGCTATGGAGCAAGTATGACAAGCCTTGATTTATTATTTCCCACTTTTACCCAATCTCAAATATTGATGCTCCTTGAAATCCCTTGAGAAATTGATTAGGATTTGATGTAGAGTAGTGAAGATTAAAAGAAAATATAAAGTGGGTATGGATGGTGGTGTGGTGGAGTGTGGTCTGTTGGAGAAGAAGAGAGAGAGAGAGAGAGAGAGAGAGGGTAATGGGGTATGGAAAAATGGGTGTGTGCGGCAGAAGGGGTTAGGGAGAGAAAATGATGGGATGAATATATGTGGTCTCGGTGGTGTGGCTGCAAAAAGGAAGTGAATAGGGATAAGGGCCATGTGGCAAGAAGTGATAGGAAGAAAAGGAAAAAGGAGAGAAAATAAAAAGAAAAGGAAAGAGAAAAGGTGAAGAGTGCACGTGGGGGGGGGGGGGGGGGGGGGGTTATTCTGATGCTGACGTCATCAAAGTTTTTTTTTTTCCTTTTTTCTTGTCTTTTCTTTTTTTTTCTTTTCTTCTTCCTTCTTTTTGCTTTCTTATTCTCTCTTCTCAATACACTTCCACATATATTATCAGAGACAATTGGATTCCACTCCCTTGATGGCATTGACTATGTTGACCCCGCATTGACTATTTCGTCATTTTCTCGGAAACTTCAATTTGTTCCAATTTTATACAATTTTCTCCCGATTTCCGCAATTCCGTTTATTTCCTACACAATAAATAAATGTGGATTAATTACATTATAATTGGCTCAAGGATTAGCACATTTCTAGTGTTTTAGATACAATTACATGCATAGAAATGCGTGTAATCATGTACTTATTCCTAGTTTTTCATTTATGTAAGCATAAATTTTATGAAAAAAAAGTTGTGTTTGAAAATTCCTCTTATTAAAGCACGCACCTTATATTAAAATCATAGCACATAAAAAACATAATACAAGCCAAATTAAAATCACACTGACATAAAAAACATAGACATTAGCCAAATTAAAAGCACAAACTTCCCAAAACATAATACAAGCCGAATTCAAAGCACACAAACATAAAAAAAAACATAGATATTAGCCAATTATTCATAAAAACCTATACCAGTCTAGATCTCCATGTTGCCTTGAATGTTCTAGAAATGCTCTATCAGATATTCTTGAAGGTTTGAGTGACTGTTTGCACATCTAATGGCATCAAATTGATCTATGAATCCGTTGAAATAATAACCATTTCTACCAACAGGATCAAAGTCATCACCAGTCGGTCCTTCCCAAATAATAGCCAACCTGTGCCTCATATTGTTATCCTCTTCTTCATCGGACTCCAAATGCTCATCGCTGTCATCTGGTCTTTCATCCTTGATTATCATGTTGTGTAATATAATACAAGTCAACATGATGTATCGAAGGTCTTCTCTATCCCACCCATAAGCCGCTTCTCGAACAATACTAAAGCGCGACTGTAAAATGCTGAAACATCTTTCCACATCCTTCCTGTACCCCTCTTGAGCCTGGGAAAACTTCAGATCTTTGGGTTGTGTAGGCCTTGGAATTGATTTCACGAAAGTCGCCCATGTAGGATAGATACCATCAGTGAGATAGTAGTCTAAATTGTGAATTTTATTATTCACTTGAATTTTATTATTTCAATTTTCCAAAAAAAAAAATCAATGAACAGTAAATCTGACTGGTCAAGAAAATGAACTGGTGGAAAACCATGTCCAGTGGCAGTAAATAGTTTCTTGACTTGTCGACCCCTTGACTTTTCGACCTTAACATTTACCCCCAATAGGTGGACTTGCTCTAAGGGAGCTAACACCAACAGTAGCCGCACCAAAAAATAAAAGGGCTGCTCTCTTCCTCATCCTTCTCCACCATTTTTTTCTTTTCTTTCTATTTTATTTTGAGATTTGAAGGACTACTCACACAAAGCTTCAAGGATCCATCAAGGGGCTCAACCTCTACAAGATTCAATATTTGGGTAATTGTGGGAGTTACAATTGAAGGCCAGTCATGCTAGTTTTTTTAGCTATTTATGACTATCTTTGTTTTCTCCTACACTTCTCTACTCTTTTCTATTTGAATTTTGTAATTTTGATGTCTATGACTATGAGTTGTGAGTAATTTCCTTGTTATGGGTTAGGGTTGTGTGTCCTAGCCCAAATTTTGTGTAAAAGATGTTTAATTTAATATAATTTAATATAATGTAAAAGATGTTATGGGTTAGGGTTGTGTGTCCTAGCCCAAATTTTGTGTAAAAGATGTTTAATTTAATATAATGATACAATTTTCATATGATGGATGCTTATATGAATTTTTGTTGGGTTAAAATGCATGTCTAGGAGGCTAGTCAACTCTAGGGCTGTGTATTTTGAGCATGCCTAGGACGAAGTTAGAGGCTTGACCCCCTCTAATTCCTAAGCTAGAAACCTTCAATTTCTTATTCGAGGGGTTATAAGCATAGTGATTTACACCCATTGGATGATTGCGCATGCATGTCACTTAGTAGTCTAATTCCTCGATCTCTAGGCCTCTTGATGTGAATTAGGGACCCTTGAACTGCCTCTAATTCATGTCAAGTGAGTTCCTACGGCTCTTGAACCGGAGTAGGAATACCATGAAAGAGAATTTTAGTCCTTGAGCCTTGAACCGCATTGGATACGACTATCGCCAAAAGTAGGAAACTTGCATATACATTAGATTAGCTTCCAACACATGAGATTTGGTGAAGGAGCCTCCCTAGCACCCTACATTCTCATTTTTATTGTTTCTATTTCATTTTTACTTTTATTGCTTTACATTTCATTACTTTTTGTTAAGTTAAAATCAACTCACAAACATTGAACTATTCCACTCATTTATGCATATCCACCACTAGGTTCTTAGTTTTGATTAGGCTTTGGTGAAAACCAAAGCCGAGCATTGCTAAGCCTTGGTGCCTTAGATTAGTTTTTTTATTTGTTTTATTTCCTTTATTTGCTTAGTGACTTTGGTTCCGACTACTCAAGGATTGTGGGTTAGCCACTAATCCTCGTGGTACGATAATTTTAGGCTTAATACTTCTCTATCTTGACACGATTCGTACGCTTGTGAGAGTATATGCATCAAGTCAGGGATTGTTTGGTTTCAGGGAGGTTGTGATCGGAATCTGCGGAAATGGGGTTGATTTCGGGGATTCTGAGCACAATTAGAATAGATCCATTTGTGTGTATGGTTGTTGAAACCAGTTATTTAAGTGATACTGGCCTATAAGAAAACTATTTTCTTTTGCATTGTGATGAAGAGGACATGGTAGATCTTGGTAGAAATTTCCCGGTTGAGTTCAAGGAGTACTATGTCCAAATGCAAGTTGCCAAAAGAAGCCAAGCACTTGTTCCTTCACAGCTAATTGTAGTTTCTTAAGCCTTACATTACTTCTTATATGCATAAAGTTGTCTTTCTGTGTGAGATTAGAGAAGAGGCTGCTATTCCATCATGATGGAAAGAACAACTAAAGATCATGTTCTGTTTGTTTCTCTTAAAATTTCTCTCGCAATTGCTTATAAATTTGTGATTTTGCTGCTGTTTGTTTGATTTTGTGCTCAGAATTTGATGCTTTTTAAGTCCTTAGAGGTTGTTTGGCGACCAAAAAAATGGTAACTATGATTGTAGTTTTCCATCCTTTATTAGCTTTGTGTTTCCTATTTTTCCAAATATGATTCCTAGTTATGATCTACATGATAGTGAACATGGTCTGAAGTAGAGTTTATACTGTGAGTTTGATTCTTTGATTTGCTCTATTGGTGTTAATCTCTGTTTTATTTCTCACTGTTAGCATTAGTATTCTGCTTTCTTAATTTGTTACCTACAAGTGGGGCGGTGGCAGGTGTGAACCAAATTGCCTTAAAGATTTGTATTCATAGCTTGATTGATACATTAGTTCACAAAATGAGCCAATTCCTATTGTCTTGTATGAGCCAATATTGTCATACCCGGCCAGCTGGATTGATTTCTAACTTCAACTACCCTTTGTTTTACGTAGAGTTGGCCAGAGAAAGGAATCTAATTTTCCATTAACTTCTCGTCCTGTATATACAACTTGCTTTTATAAATTTTATTTAAATAACTTCTTTGTCTTGATGAAGCAAACATGCTTCTAGATTATAGTAAATTATACTTGTAGACTATCTCCTTGCAGAAGACTTTTCTAACAAAAGAATTGGACTATATGAATTGGAGGGTTGTAATGACAAGACCACAATACATATTGGATATTGCATTGCAGATTTTTTAATTGGCTTTATGATAGTGCTCTATCAGAACAAATGGGTATGTGCTGGCATCATTTTGATCCTCGTATTTACTTTTCCTTCCCCATTTTGCCACAGGGATAAAGAAGAAAATTGGAGCATTGCAATTAGAAGTATGCCAAGAGCTTGCTGTAGACACTCTTACTTGGTTAACATTGTTTTAGTTTAATTGCCTTTAGATTGAATATATTTTACTGTCCTGTCAGAAAGTTGTTGAGATAAAGAGAACTGCTAAAATAGGAAATGAGGTATGTTCTGTGTTGTATTTGATTATTATCATCAGTCCAGGAATACTCAATGGCCGAAAATTTCATTTTGTCATACGTAGTTGGTTTGTATATGGTTAAGCCTAGGCGGCAACTAAAATACTAGCCAGGCAGCTAATCAGGCTTAGGCAACAGATAGCTAACTTACAAGGAAGTAGGACTCAAATGAGAGGAATAACAACTCATACGCAAGTCGACTGTCAACTCGATCTGTATCTTTATAAAAAAGAATGAAGAATATGACATCTAGTTATCTATGTATAAATGTACAGATGCATGTATATATTTGTAAATTTTAAACACTTTTTAGCTGTTTCTAAGGAAAGGATAAAGGCATGAAGGTAGAAAATGATAAATTTGTGAGTGGATAGTTCAACAACATCAAACTAGAGGTTCATGTATTTTAATTGTAGAATAGTAGGGTGCAGTAGCATCTTGAGTGGCTTGTGATACTTTTGCTATCTGAGTAGTGAGTACTAGACTAGGTAATTCTGTGATATCTCAAAATGAGAGATTCCCTTAAATGCTTTAGTAAATCAAAGACTCTAAAATGCTTAACTAAATTATTTATCTTTGTTTTGTATACAATAGGTGTTGGTAGTCTTAGGTGAGTAGCAAAGCTTGGAAAGTTAGACTGTTGATCCAGATGCAACTAGAACTACAAAACGACAGCAAAAGGCTCCTAAAGGGCCTATTCATATTAGTGCTTGGAAGCTTGAAAGCTAGACTCCAATGATGTCATGAGAGCGGCAAAGCTTACAAAGCTAGACTCTTTGAGTAGATTTCTAGAGGTATATTGCTAAGAGAGTACTATTAGATGTACTTCTTTTGTGGATAAAAAATTACCTTTACACAATCCAATTTGGTTCATGATGTGGATAACAATTTCCTCTATATATTGATCAATTACTGTTAATTTGGTCATTTTTTATTCCAGTTCTAGCATATATAATACATTGAATCATTCTATTAGGACAACAATAATCGCAAAAAAAAAACTGTCGTATGAACACAATATTCACAAAAATACAAAATAAAAACTGTCGTATGAATTCAAAACATATAACGGATGCTTTGTAAAGAGCGTTGTGTGAATTTTATTCACACAATGACCATAAAATAAAGCGACTTTTGAATCAAAATCACACAACAGCTGCTAAAGTTGTCTGTTGTCTGAAGAACAGTCACACAATAGCTAATGCTGTTGACAGGCTGCTGGCATGCTACCGCCATGTTGTCGATCCCTTCATACGACAGTTCCCTACAATCGACTTTCATCAAACGGCTCCTCGATATACGACAGTCAGCCTCTATATCAGACGACAGTTTTTACCTGTCATTTGTTTCAATTTCTGTAGTAGTGATAGCTACATAAAAGTATTCAATAAATTTAGTTGTTTAAGGAAAATTCAAATCATATTGTTTGAATTTACTTTTTTATTAAATGATAGGGCCATATATAGAAATTAATTATTTTCGTTTAATTGTTAGGTAAATTATAAAATTATATAAGTAATATAAGGAAATTCCAAAAAATTTGAATCTTATATTAATGTGATTGTCCAAAAGAAAATTGAATGTTATATTAATGAGGGAGGTAAGAATCGTTTTTTTTTTTCTCTTTCTCATTGTCCTTATTTGTCTTTTTATATGAGTTGAAAAATGTTATTGATAATTGAAAAAAAAATGAAGTTCCACCCATCAAATTTGGAGGTTCAACTAGAACCACCCTTTTTAAAATTGAATATATTTCCATTATCTATGGTTGAGAATCCCTCTTTAGGTAGTGGACACAAGTAACAATCTGGCTTTTAAGAAATGAACAACTCAAGTAACAATAATTGGATGTATTTAAAGAGTGAACAAGGTTCGAATAGATAATACGTTTACTTACTTGGAAGGAAAATGAATGATTACGGGGTTAAAACATTCTTGCGTTTACGTTAAGGAATCGGAATTGATGTAGGTCTCACCTCCTTATCAGGAATTGATTCCTGAATACTCAGGAATTCGATTACGAAGGGGGGAGATGAGTTTAAGAATCATTCATCCGAAATCAATACCGATTCCTTTCTTCTCTCATTCCACTTGTCTCCGATTCATGATTATTTTCCATTCCAAGTAAGTAAACGTGCCATAAAATTTTAGAATCACAAAGCAATCCATTTGCATGACTGTCGAGTTGCATGAATTGCTTGTTCTAAGTTTGACGAGTATCGATTGACAAAATAAAGATGAGGAAATCAAAACAAGAAATCTTCACAATAAGTCAATAACCCTATTTTGGGCTTTGGGTTGGAAAAAAGTATGCGTGTTCAGAATGGTCATCGGCACAGGAAATTGGAAACAATGGCATGTGGTGATTTTGGGCTTAGGCCATTTACCTTGTTGGGAAAAGGTACGAAGAAAAAAACAATCCCTCGAGTAAATGATGCGTGTGACTGTGTGTACGTTCATGGGAACCCAAACTAGAGCAGAGTGGTGATTTGGGCTTTTTGGAGGATCAAGATATAAATCATTGATGAACATTAAAGCCGAACCACGTTACGATATCAACCCAAGACGAGGGTCATAATATTAAATATTAATACGTGCAAGCAAATTAAAACTATGGTACAAACTAAAACTTATTAAATTAGGGTTTAAACTAAATCTAAACTGAATGCCAAAATCTACAAAAATTAAACTTTGTAATATGATGAGTAGTATGTTTAAAGGTCTCATTTGTGGTGTAGCTTCTGTTCCTAATTAGTTTTGAACCAGCCAAACAAATAAGAAAGATGGCCGGCAAAACGGATAGTTTGATGGGGTTATTAGCATGCCTGCACAGATAAACATACTGAACAGTGGAGCAAATATACTGTGAGATGGCAATGACTAATCCACAAATATCTGGGAAAGTACCAAAAAGTGATTCATTAGGAGGTGGATAATAAAACCAGCACAACTTTCCCCATCTTTTCAGCTCAACTCCTTCCTTTTTGCCCTTGTGAATGAGCTCCAAGATGCAAATTAGCACAGCTAAAATCGCCAACACCATTCCGAATAGTGCATAGTCAGGCTTGCTTGGAGAGGCAATTTGATCAAAGACGGCCGATAATGTCTCTAGGCCAAGGTTGGTGAGTAAAATGACCCATACTGTTGAAGTAGCCTACAGTAAGATATGAAATCCTTGGTAAATTATAATTTCTTCTGAAGACGAGTAATGGAGTTTCTGTAAAAATGGACATCCTCTTTGGAAAGAGTCAATCACTCAATTGGCAACATCGTCATTTTTATTCATATTTCTACGTTTCTTTCAAAAGTAACAGAAGAGTATACAAGAAAAAAAAAAAAAAAGGAAAAATGGTCACACTACTAGCATTCTTAGAAAATTGTCTTGCACTACTTTTGTACAAGTGTCTAATAATAAAAATACAATGATGTTGAACTTAAAGTGCAAAATACTTTTCGAAAGTAAGAATTCATTAGTCTCAATCTATACTTGTTAAACATAGTTGACGTTACGAGTTTAGATGACTATGCACCTTTGTTGTGTGCCTTGACTCGTCACCGGAACTACTGCCAAGCAAAGACAACCTGCTGTTAGACTCCTGGCGAGCATTCACAAATTGCAATACGGTCTGAATGTGTTCCTCCTGCTCCTTAAGCTACAATAGGCAAACGCACTATACATATAAGGGGTAATGGCAAATTTGAGCCTCGTAAATCGAAATTCAAAACGTAATTAATGTAATGTGAACTTAAAGAGACTCAAGAGTCAAGATGGATATGGAGAGGAACACAGGTGCTGACCCAAAGGGCGCGAGCCGCAGGGTTGAAGAGAAACTGTCGTTTGTTGGGCTTCTTGAGGCCAGCAGATAGCTTCCTCCAATTCTCCAAAGCCCTCTTTGAAGAAAAAGAAGGTCGGATCTCAATCACACAAGCTTCTTGGCTCTCCATAGTCGGCTTGTTAATTTGCTAACCATAATTGAACTTTCTTTTGTCTGCCTTCTATACATTTGGCATTGCCGCGTGAACTCTTTGGGAAAACGAAAGAAGCGGAAACCAAGAGGAAAGAAGCAGAGAGCTGGAAGGAAATTATCCCATAATTCTATTTTGTTCAAGAAAACATGAATAGTGGTGGGAAATGGGGATTTTTTAGTGACATTTTTAGTTTCCAGGTACCTACTGCTTAGGTTCAGGTAAATGCTCCCCAGACAATTGTCCAAAAGCTTGATTGTGACGTTGAACCCTATTGAAAAAGTGACAATATTGATAAACTTTAAAAAGAGTCGGGGTCCCTGCACTAGTGCCCTCTGCATCCAAACCAATGTTACATGAAACGCGGGACGTTGCGGTACTGGTACGCGGTACGCTAGTCTTTAGGATACGCGGTACGCTAAGATATATTAGTTCATTTTAATTAAAATAAATTACATATAATAATTAAAATTACATATAATAATTAAAATTATGGAAAAATAATAAATAGATAACCATACCATAAATACAAATCCCAAGAAGAATTATAAAATTAAAATAAATTGTCATTATTGCTTAAAAATTGATTGAGTTTTTTAATATAACAAAGAAAAATAATGCTTAAAAATAAATTTTTTTTTTATGGCTGGAACCCAGTAGGAGGCTTGGCCATCACGCCTGTCTAAGTCCTTATTTTGAAGTGCCGCTTGAGTCTCTTCCTCTTACAAATCTGGATATATGAGTTTGATGCGTTCCTGGCCGAATCGGTTGTGCATTGAGAATAGGTGGAATAGGTCTGCTTGATGTATTCTTGGTACGCAATGAATCTTCCTCATCAACATAGTTTCCGTCTAACATTCTCCATCGCAAGTCTTCCAATCTCAATGACGACTCATCTACTTCTGTTGATTCTGGATTAATGTCCCATCTCTTATAAGTTCCATTATTGTAGTCGTCAGAGAAACGTGAAAGAAGACGAATATTGGAATGAATAAAAACCAATTTATCAGCTCTTTCAGCATTCAGCCTATTTCTCTTGACACTGTGAATGTATGAATACGTACTCCAATTCCTTTCGGCAGATGAACTTGATATTGGTTGAGCTAGTACCTATTTATTTGTGATATCGTATGGAACAAAACATATACATATCAAGTTAGTAAACTAATTAATATACTTGACAAAAAAAAAAAAAAAAAAAGATGGCAAATTACAAGATATTGCTATATAAAAAATAATTTAATAACTCATAGAATAAAAATGCTAGAGCAATCAATCATTCAACCACGGCAAAGTCTAACCAAAAAAAAAAAAAAACTATAGCAGTAACCAATCATTCAGCCGGCAAAGTCTAACAAAAAAAAAAAAAACAATAACAATAAAAAAAAATTAAACCGACAAAAACTAACAAAAAAAAAAAAAACAATAACAATAAAAAAAAATTAAACCGACAAAAACTAACAAAAAAAAAAAAAAAACTATAACAATAATCAACAATCAACCTACCAACGGCAAGTTTAACAAAAAAAAAAAAAAACAACCTATAACAACAATAATGCATAATGAAGAGAGATTAAAATATTAATAATAACAAAATATTACCTTTTGTGCAACTTCTGCTAATTCTGGAACTTGTGAACCATATATTGACCACCCATCAATGGCATCCATAGTTACAGCATCTGGGCAGCTTGTGAAGCAAAAATACATTTTCGCTGATGAAAAATGGCATATTGTTAACGTAATAACTCTGCTTCTCCTCCATCTTCTGATATCTTATCAAATGCTTCCATGAGGCTTGTAATAACTTCTACATCTTGATTAGGTCTCTTTCGAATTAATCCTCCTGGTGCTTTTTTACTAAGATATTCTCTATCATAAAATCTTGGTGTCAGGGCATATCCAACACAATGGATAGGGTAATTCATTTTTTGCCACCTTTGGAGCACAATCTTTTCGACTTGTGGAAAATATTTAGAGTGCGGCCCAGAACTCATAGCTTCTCTTATTTCTCCAAGCATATTGTCCATCCTTTCATAAACTTCACCCATCTTTTGACCATCACCATCACAATATTTAATTAAAAAATATATTGGCTTTGTGATATTCACTATAGCCAACACATTGTCCCAAAAATTGTCTGCCAACACAGCTTGTGTTATATTCTCCCCAAGTTTTCTTTTCTCTCCTTCTAAAGTCTTCACCCAATCTTTCCATTTTTGAATAATTACTGTACTTGCTAGTGCTTCTTTGCAATCAATAAGTCGCCTCAACAAGATATAATGCGATGCAAATCTAGTTTTTGCAACTTTCAATAACTCCAATTTTGATTGACTTCTGAACATGGCCAAAGCATGTGAATGGTTCAAAAAGAACTTAACAATAGCTTTTCCAATATTATAAATTTCCTTAAACCACTCAAACTCTTTTGCCAAATCTTTAAAAATAAGATTCAAGGTATGAACAACACAAGGAGACCAAAAGATATGTTTATGTATCTTTTCAATCTCTCTCCCAGCATATTCACAGTTTGCTGCATTGTCAGTGACTATCTGGAGGACATTTGACGATCCCACATCTTCAATTGCAGTAAGCATAAAGGCAGCAATCACGTCACCAGTTTTTGGTATCCCAGAAAAATCTTGAGCATAAAGTAACATAGCTCCTCTACTGTTTGCAGCAATAATGTTGATAAGTGGCTCACGCTTCACGTTAGACCATCAATCTGATACAATTGAAACACCGTGAGTAAACCATGTATCTTTAACAGGAGCTAATTCTTTTTCTAGACTTCGTTTACACTCATCAAGCAAAGTAGTTCTTGCTTTTTCAGAAGATGGAGCCTTATAACCCCTGGGTCCATTATTTATAGCTGAAATCATCTCATGAAATTGAGGATTTCTTAACACATTAAACGGAATTCCATTAGCGCACAATCCTCTCATCACCTTCATATCAACACTATTTTTGTCCATAATCTTGAACATATCATCAAGAGCACCCGCAGTGGATTTTTGTGGTTGTTGCCTTAAGATTGTTGAGCTTTTCAAAGATGAAGAAACTCCTTTTTTTT